>CATIWM010255980.1:0-22309 GCA_949671775.1 Mallotus repandus
AAATGCATGTACAATCATATTTGCAATTCTTGAATTACTATTCTTTGGCATTCATTCGTATGGAAGGAATTTCTTCCTCCATCTCGCTCCATGATTTGTTGGAGAGCCATCCATCTCGCTCCATGATTTGTTGGAGAGCCATAATGGGTTATCTTTCTATGGATGATCTTTTGTTGCAAAAAGGGATTTGTTTGGCATCTGGTGCGCCTTATGTGCAGCAAATATGGAGACTCGCTCACATTTGTTAATTCAATGTACTTTTTCAATGGCAATTTGGCAAGCTATATCTCGGCTTTTTGGGAAGAGAATTCAGGTTGCAGGTACTGTTTCTAATCTCATTTTGAATGCATTTGTAAACACCCGAATTTATTTTTTAAAATTTTAAAAAATATTTTCCAGACTTGCAGTGTTAATAAATATTTTATTACTACTGAGATTATTATTTTGTGAAATTAAATTTGAATGATTGGTGGTGAGAATTATTTTAATTATTATTAATAAAAGTGTGTTAATTTTATTTTAATAAATTGTTAAGTAAGTATTATTTTGCATTTTATTGAATATATTATTTGTATATATGTATAGAGTTTGGTGGTAAAGTAATATTTTATTTTTATTATTATTATTATTTAAAAAAAAGAAAAGGGACAGCAATAGAATTTTTTTCTTTCTTTCTTCTTTGTCCTTTTCTTCTTCTTTTCTTCTTTCTTTCTTTCTTTCTTCTTCCTTCCACCGGATAACCCAGCCACTACCACCATCTGCTCCTCGCCGCTGCAGCTAGCCACCGCACGTCGCCTCATTGACAACCTGCAGCCATCTTCTTCTCCGGTTGCTTTGGTTCGACCCGGTTTTCATTTTCTTGGCCAGCAACTTTTCCAGCGTCTCCAGTCGGTAAGCTTGAGTTCTTTAGCTCTCTCATCCTCTGGGCTACTCAATTCCTTAATTTTTTTAAGGAATTAACTTCGGTAAGCTCCTCAAAATTTGATTTTTCAATTATGTGTTCTTGAGTAAAATTGTTGGTTTGAGCTTTAATACGATTTTTTTAGGTTTTTATGCTTTAGGACTATTTGTTGTAGAAGTTATGAGCTACCAATTGATGATTTTTATTTATTTTTCTGAAATTGTTTTGAAATTTGTACTATTTTTGGTGATCGGAGTTACTGTTCTAGTACCGCTCCGGTCTCGGGATGAATATACTTTTAATAAATTCTGCTAATTATTTTGAGCAAGTTTCATAAATAAAGTTTATTAAAATTATGTATAGAATTTTTATTATAAATTTTTGAATGTTTGGGTGAAAATTGAATTCTTGGAAAAATTAGTGAATTTTATATTTTAGTTGAAATTATTATTAGTTAATATGTTTTAGACAGTATTTGAGTAATAAATAGTATAAAAATAATTTTTATGAATTATTTCCTATTTTTAGTTAATTATTACTAATTTTTGAAAAATATATGAATAATAAGATTATTTATTATTTTAAGTTTAATTGAGTTATTTGCTAATTTTATAATGTATTTAAGTAATTTAAATGATTAATTTCAATAAATGTTAATTTAATTGTAAGATTTGAATTATATATGTTTATTAACGAAAATTTAAATATAAACTAGAATTTACTATTTAATTGAAAATAAATATATTTTATATATTATTGTGGAAATAATTTGAATTGTGGTATTTAAATGAGATTTTATGATTTTTGAAAAAATTATATTATTTTTATTGATTGTTGTGAATTTGAAACTCGGTCGGAATTATGTGTAGTTTGGGAGTCCGAGCCGAGTGTAACCACTGTGTAGTGTATTCGAAGTGTGTTTTCATGCAGGGTCAACTCTACTTTTAGTAGAGGGTTGTCCGTTTTACAGAGGAGACTCTGCCATTTTTGGTAGATTTCTCGTAAAGCGTGACATCGACATGTCTTGTAATTCTGAGTCTGTTTAACATTGTGTCTTAGATCGAGTCTATTCCTTCATTTTCATGAATTTATTTGTTTTATTTTAAGAGCATATTTTAAATAAATATTATTTATTTTAGAGAACTCCGGGGTACGAGCAGTAGTACCAGGGCAGCAGAGAACACATCGCCCGGCACGCTCAACCTGTGAGTTAATTTTATAGAATGTGTGTTATGTGATTTTAATATATTTTCTAGCAGTAAAGAATAAAGCATGTTTAAAAAGCTAAATTATTCGATATGATTTATTTATTGATTTAATTGCTTATTTATTCATTATTTAATGAATTATTTATTTATTTGATTTAAATATTTATAATCCAAATTTATTTGGAGATAATGGTAGAACGTGCTACGTAGTGGGTATCACTAGGACCACATGTGCATGGGTAATATCTTGGTATATTATATATATATATGTAAATGATTAGAGCTCGGCTGATGCTTTGCTCTCGGGCCGGTAAATGAAATGAAAAAGGAATGTAACTCGGTTGATGCATTGCTCTCGGGACATCCAATATGGAATAAGTGAAATGACTGTGGCAGTAACTCAGTTGATGTTTTGCTCTCGGGATGGTAGTCACTTGGATTAAGAGAGCCGAAAGGCTATTAGAATAAAGGTTTAGGGTTCTACCAGTTTTCCACCAAAATAAATATTTTAAATGTTTTATACGAGAATTTCATATTAAAATTGATTTAAGAAGTTTTAAAAAGACTCGATATAAATATTATTGAGGAAAGTAAATGATTTTAATAATTATAATTATTTTACTCTATTTTATTTTAAAAAGGGTTTTAATAATGATTTTTAAAACCAACATGCATTTTATAAAATTGATTCACTCAGTGAAGTCTGATTCCCCTCAACTTATTTTTTTTCAGGACCTCACAGTCAGTCTTCTAGTACCTCTACTTTGTGCTGAGTCCGTTCTTCACCGACTGCATTGTGTATGTTAATTTGATTGTGTACTGAGTAATTAAATTCTAGACACCGCAGTAGTTAAATCAAATATGTATTATTTGGTATTTTGATTGTATCTGACTTTTAAAATATTGTATTTGAATAATATTGTATTTAAAGAATATTGTTTTATGATTTTAATATTGTGCATTTATTATTTTATTGTTAAGTGTATTGTTTATTTCGCAAAAAAATTTTAAGGCTGGCTACGGGATTCGGTTACCTTATGTATCCCCATTCCCTAATGCCAGTCATGAACCTTTAGTTCAGGTCATGACAGCATTACAACATGGCTTTAGTACTCAAATAGCTGCTCTTTGGTGCTCTTCTATTGTCAATGTTGTTGCGATGATTTGGCACATTTGATATGCTACAATTTTTTATAGTAAGCCTCCTAAATATTCATAACGCTCTTAAGATGGTGTGGAAATCAATTAAGGAGACTAACTATTTTCAAATAGGCAAAATGTTTAATTCTTTGGATGATTTTTGGGTTCTTAAGCTTTTAAATATCCAAGGAATTCCTAAACATGCTCCAAAAATGGTGTTTATAGCTTGGCAGCCTCTTCCTTTCTCATGGCTCAAAGTGAATACTGACGGCTCTTCTTTGGGGATGCCGGGAGCAACTGGATCATGAGGTATTTTCAAAACCCATTTTGGTTTTCCTTATGGTGCTTTTGTGTTTAATATTGGAGATGAATTTGCCTATGTTGCCGAGATTTCTGCTGCTATTTATGCCATGGAGGTAGCTTGGTCTCTTTAGCTTGAATGTGATTCTTTGCTGGTGGTTAATTTATTTCATAAGCTATCCAATCAAGTTCCGTGGAAATTTCAACATAGATAGTTGCATTGTCTTCATTAAGTTTCCCAAATGAACTTTCAAATATCTCACATCTTCAGAGAAGGGAATGTTGCAGCTGATGTTCTAGGTAAACATGGCACTACTTTTGCCTCACTTCAGTGGTGCGATTCTACTCCTTCTTTTTGTTCCTCTTTTATTTGTAAGGATTTTTGTAGGCAAGGCTCTTTTCGCTTCTGCTAGGCTTTGGCTTTGTAATCTTTGGATGCTTTTGTATCTTTTTATTTTTAATTTAATTTATTAGACTTCAGAAGTGTGATGCAAACGCTAAGAGTGTGTCAACCTAGTTGAGATGCTTGAGTGCATTACTGATTTCTAGACTCTAAATTTTAATTAAAAAATTAACAAAGTGTAATTATAAATTCTTGGATTGTAAAAATACCCACTTAATATATTGCTTGTACTTAGGTATAAAATCACTAAAACTAAAAGAAAATGTTATCTATATATAAGACAATCCACCAAAGTTAAACTGAGGTATAATTTTCAACAAATAGAAAAGAATAATTTTTATTCTTTAGGTTGGACCTTTCTTTGTGGATAAATTCCAAGTGGACTATGGGTGGGCACAAAAATTAGGATTTAGGGTCACAATTATTAAATAGGTGTGGATGCTTGGTTTGATCAGCCCGCAACAAAAGCCCAGTGATGAAATAAGATGAATCTTGAATGCAAAATAGGCTCGAAACTTTTTGAGAATAAACCTTAAAGGCCTAAATCCACTTGAAATCCATAATAAGCCCAAAAGCCCACTTTGGCCCAATATACAATTACCTCTCAGGGCCAAAGAGGCAATCACCTCACCGAAGAGGAAATCACCTCTATGGCAACCACCTCGAAGAGGCAACACCTCTTCGTAGGGGTGCCGCCTCTTTACAATCAACTTGTGCAGACATAAAAAATATTTGTACGTGAACATATAAGATAAAGGGAGAAGCAAGGTGTCCTGTCCGAAATAAGGTCTTCCTAAAAAGAAGAAAAGACTTTTGAGGAAGAGAGGACTTTTGAGGAAGTGGGGGATCCTTCTAACAAGAAGAGGGGACTTTTGAGAGAGGGGGGGAGGCTGTTTTAAAAGAAAAGGAGGAGGTATTCCAGAGGGAGGACATTTTTTAGAAAAAAAAAAGGAGAAGATTTTGAGAGGAAAAAAAAGGAGGAAAAGAGGAAAAAAGGATTTTTATCTTTGAGATTCATTTTAAAGAAAGGAAAAAGGATTCTTGCATTCAAAGGAGGATCAGAATTAAGAACTTGTTTCTGAGGGCTAAGTTAGGAGCATTAAACCTATCTTTAGAAGTAAGAATGTCTTTCTTAATTTGCATAAACTCTTTGGTTATTTTCTTATTCCTAGATTTGTTGTTTATCTCATTTGTATATAGTGCATGACCTTTTGAATTCCTAGATATAATTGTTAGTTTTTAGTTGTTTGCATGTGATCTTACTTGACTTAAGAGTTAGGAACGTTTAAGTGTGTTCCTACATCTGGGGCGTTGCCCGTTTGGTTTGAGGCGACACGTCTCTTCAAAGAGGTGTCGCCACGTCATCTTAATCTTGTTTTATTTTATTATACTTTATTAAATTGATAGTTATTGATTCTACTTCTCTTGAATTTCTAAGAGTTCTGTATGGATTTACTCCCATGTTTTGAAGTTGGCTTAGTTTTGTTTCACCTTCTAAATTCTAAATACGCATGCTTTGATTTGGTTATTTAACTATTAGATTTATATTCGCACTAATTTTGATTTCTTATGCTAATTTATGTTTTTTTATGCATCTTTATATTTGTGTTTTTCAATCTTTTTGTGCTATTATTGCGAAGTCTTGTTTAAATCAAGTGGCTATTTATTTTAATTTTAGTCATGTCATATTTTATTTTCTATAAAATTAACATGATGGCTTTTTTTGTAGGTTTTATATTTACAGAAGAATAATACTTCGGTTTATTGCAAGAATTTTAGGATGATTTTCGATCATCAAATATTCATCCCTTAACTAGTTCCTGGATTTATTTATTCTGCAATTAGTTTTTTTATCCTATTATTATTTTGTATGTAATGGGTTGTAATCTTTTCTTCTTCCCCCCATTTCTTTGTATGTTTTTTGTAAATTATTTTTTGTGATGAATGTTGGGTTTATAAACATGGAATCAGACTAATGTGCAAATTTAGACTTAGGTGTAAAAGTGAAACATTGATTGGAAACAATTGCGATTTGCATGATAATGAGGAAATAGCTTAATAATTAAAGGTAATAAAATACAAAACACACACGGAGGCCAACCGCAAGGTTGGGTGAGCATTTCAAAAGTCCATACCCAGTTTCCGAACCCATTCTTTGAGGACGGCTGCTGGAACCTCCATAGAATCCAGTTGTTGTACAGTGTGTCTCGGGTCTTATTCTAGTGGCGACTCCATCTCCAATTTGGGCTATAAACCTACTTTATATTTCCTAATGGGCCTTGAGCTAGCACAGTTCCATGGCCGCCAAACATTTGGCGCACGCTGAACCCTACCGCCTACAATAAGATACAATAAATATTTGCACATAAATATTTTTATTTGGTATTTTTTTCTTATTAGTGAAAATTAATTTAATAGTTATTAGAATTATAATTTAGTGTTTGCTTTTCAACAAAAATGGGTAATGCATCTTCTTTTTCATGTAAAAACTATTCCGAATAGAAGATATATTATATGCATGATCATTCTTTGTCATCTAAAAATTATTTGGAAAAAGAATTGCATATGTTCATTTTATTCTTCTATATATATTAAACTGATAAATTAACTTAACAATTTGGAGTTATTTTATAATTATAAAATAATGTAATTAATTTTTTGAGGTATTGGAGAAAATTAATCATTATATCGAAAAGCATTTTGCCGTAGATTTGTTCTATTATTACTTTTTCTCAAAAATTATTACCTCCTAGAAATATAAATTTTTATAAGATTTAAATAAAATGTTGTTTTTTCGTACATTACAAGCAACTCTTCTCCTACAATCTTCAACAAAACCGTTTACTGTTCTCTATATATTTTTTTGGAGGAAAAAAATAAAAAAATAAAAAAGATTTAAAGAAAATAAATAAAATATACAGCATATATTATGTTAGGATTAGCCATTTTTGAGAATATATATATAATATTATCACTACAAAATTCAATTCACTTATAAATGTTGAACAAATGCTGAGCATCCTTAAGTTTCATCCGTTTCCTTTCCTCCACGTGGCAACCTCATAACTATTAATCCCATATCTTGTGAAATCTACCACCATCAATCTAGTTGGAATTAATAGATGTTCATGTAAAATTGACTGATACAGGAAGATTGTAAGAATATGTGATAATTTGTTTGAATTGATTAAATAAATTATTGGTTTTCACTTTGTTCCCTTTCATCTTTATCCAATTACCCTCTTTATGTTATTTTTTGACAATCCTATAATCATTTTTACACAAATTGAAAAAATATATATATAATGAACAGCATGACAAATATTAGACAACTTCTATTGGTAAATGTTAGACAACTTTGGTGGTTATTAATAAATTAGTAAATTCATTTAAATTAGTAAATTCATTATTAGTAAATTAGCAAATTCATTATTATTTTGTGGGGTGGCTGGTGAAGTTATAATTTTAGGAGGGATGAAGTATCTGAATATAAAATTAATTATAATTTCGTCGGGAGTGTTAGTAAATTAAAAAGTTTATAATTTTTACTGTTGTAGTTTTCAATTTTAAAAATGAAACTCAAGATTATACACTAAATCAAATGAATTTAAAATATACAAATATTCTTTTAATATCACTGCAGTAAAAACATATTCTTAAATTTTTTACATTAATTTTTATTGATAGACTATATAACTTGCTCGCAATTTATTAGCCATTGGAGCCAAAAATTTTAAAATATATATATATATATATATATATATATATATATTGCTGCTATTGCGCTCATTGGCCGAAAGAAAACCATTGGGAGCTTTGTGCTCCATCATCACAAGTACATGGAGCAAATTGACCTTTATGGAATGTGTTTAGTATAAATAAATTTTATAAAATTTATTTGTAAATTTAAATAATATATATTTGATTTAAATGAATTTTATATAAAATTTATTTATAATTTTAAATTTTTAAATTTATAGAATTAGTTATAACTAAACTAATTCTATTAAATTAATTAAAATTTTTAAATAAATTCTACAAATTTTAAATTTATATTTTTAAATGACTAAAATAACGCTCTTTATTTTTATTTTTAAAAATATTTTTATATTTAAAAATATATTTTAATAAAAATTTAAATTTAAAATTTATACCAAATAAAATATAACAAAATATGAAATACATTTAAAAAAATTTAATACAATTTATTAATAAAAGTTCATATACAAAATGATTTTTAAATGAAATAAATTTTTTTTTTTAAATTTAAGTTCAAAAAGATTTCTAATCCCGAGCCTTTTCTGAAGAACACGTGTCAACACTCCATTTCCGCTTCCTCAAGTCGAATCCCCCTTGGCCTTTCTGGTATCATTTTATTTCCGATAACTACCCTCCTCACCACCCACCATCTCCAAACATCCAGCCGTAAAATTCAGCTACTTAGAAGGGTATTATAGACCATATGAAAACTGGACACCTGAGAACATGTTTAAATCTAGTTCATTAACTGCACTAAAATCCGCTCCTATAAGTAGTATCTCTTCACGCCCTCTCTCTGGCTTTCAGCTCTCAGTCTCAGCTCATTTCCTGTGTATCATCAGTCTCTGTTACATTAAAAAACTACTAAAAACTTATCCTTTTGTTGTTTTTATCCGATAGCGATACGCATTTGGTACTGAAATTTAGGGCTTTGATTCTTCTTCTTCTTACTCTTTAGGTTTCCATGGAGGTTGTTGCTGTTGATGTTGATTAATGTTACCTTGTAGTGATGCATTGAGGTCGATTTCAAGCTCAAGTTAGGGTTTTTTTTTTCTGAAGATGGATCTGGTGTGGGAAACTTCTTCTCTCTTCTTTTGATTTTGACTTGAAACTTAATATATATGTGTAGAATTCTAAGCTTTTCCATTACAGTTTTCTGGAAACTTTTTTATATTTTTCTCGAGAAAGTTTTTGTATGTGAGCTCTGTTTGGTTACTCTTTGATTTTGAGCAGTTGAAAATGATAGTTTCTATCTCAAAGCAAGTGAATTTTCTCGAGAAAATTTCACGTTTTCGTTTTTTTTTTTTCTCGAGAAAAGGTCATGTGTTGAACTAGATAGATACATTAATTATTAGCTTGTTTTGTGGTTTATATGTGGCTTGAAGTTACTGAAACATTTTGCAGGAAATGGCAAAATGCGGCTATTCTAATGATGGCATAGAAGCAAAGCTCATTAATTCAATCGCAGAAGATGAAAACTCTCAGCTCATTTCACTCTCCACATCTATACTTAACTCTAAGGATGACAGCGACACCTCTCCGATTATCTCCAAGTTTTTCCACCTTTGCTGCTCCTTGGATTCCGTCAACTGTGCCACGTCACTACTCAACGGCGAACTAGGAGCTGTACCGCCCGTGAACGAGTTCGACGCTTCCGGTATGACGCCGCTGCACGCAGCGGCAGAAGCTCACGCATCTCGTTGTGTGGAGATGCTTTTGAAAAAACGTGTCCGTACTGATTTGAAGACGAGAGACGGACGCGGATTGCTTCCTCTGGAACTGTCCTTGCTCAGAAGCAGGTAACGCTGCTGCTGCTGTATTGTTTTCGTCTTTTATGGACGAAAATGTTAAAAAGTTTTGCTTTTTTCTTTTTGGAAACAAACATAACAGCGAGAGAACTGTCTTATTTTGGTATGTTTTCAGCTTAACTCTAAAAATTTTTGTCTTTTTGCATGTGGTTGTTTACTGCTCCAGAATGGATGTGATTTGGAATCCAGATGATCACTCCATTGAAGAGCTTGTTGTTCAGCTAAGTGAAAAGGTATCATATATATATATATATATATTTAAAAAGTGCTTTGTATTAATATAGTAAAATTTTTCAAATGCTAATTTACAGGACTTGACGACTGCAAAACTTCTGAGTGAGAAAGGGAACGAAGTTGACGAGGTGGCGTATGGTAGTGCCGTCGAAGGGCGTGTGGTGGATTTAGCTGCTCTCTTAATTGTTGCGGGACATAAAATAAGTGACTTGGTTTTCGATCAGTCGGACGATGCTCATCATCGTTTGAATTGCAAACAGAAAGTTACTATTTATGAGTTCCTCGTTAGAGAGGCTCTTGGTCTGGACCATATTGGCTGCAGTAGTTCCGCCAAACGGAAATGTGCTCCGACGGAGGACGATACCGCCGATAAACGAAAGCTGTTGCTGTCTCAGATTCAGTTGCTTCAGCTATTCGGCGCCGTTTCCTTCCCCTGTTGTACGGACAAGAGGGTGACGTCACTCTTGATATTGGCGTCACAGGTGAGATTTTTTTTTTTTTTTTGGAACAGCAGGTGAGATTATATATATTATGTTTCCTTTGCCAAGTCTCGATTTTGGTTTTTGTTTTTAATAATTATGATCCAAAACAAATAATAACACTCCCTCTATTTTTAAACAATTATCGTTTAAAATATTTTTACATAAATTAATAAATATATTTAATATATGTATAAAATGCTATATTACTTTTATATTAATTTTATATAGAGTTTTTAAATAAATTGATATATATTCAATTAATTCACCTATATTAAATAAAGGTGAAATAGAAAAAAATAATTAATATATATTAATAATTTAAAATAATAATTATTTAAAAATAAAATTAAAATTCTAAAAAAATAATTATTTAAAAACAGATGAAATAATTTTTCATAACCAAAAATAGAAAATTTTGAATTATTTAATTAGTGGATAATTCTGTAAATTCATGGGCCCACACAAGATCATACTCTTTTTGGATTCATTAGCATTATTAAGGAAATAAAGGCCAAAAATGGTACAACCTTCTTGTTGCTGGCTTGGTAGCCAGTGCCAGTCTTTGGTGGTCCCTTGTGGTCTGGTGGTTCGCAATTTTTTTCCTGACAAGGTGCAGCATGGAAAACAATTCTGAGCCTCTCTTTCCTCTAAAATGACTTGATATATTTTTGTGAATAAACAAAATTTCCTCTACAATAATGCTTCTGCATTGAATTTAGGGCTAGGTTAAGCTTTTCCTAGTAATGGTATTGAAATAAGTTGGGACTAATTAAAAAAAAGCTGGCTGCATAATAGAGATTGCAATTATTCCACCTAATCCTAGTTCATTACCTTTTATCATAAATCTGTACAGCTTTTATCTTAGCTGCAGTCTGTTATCCAGCATCTTCTTCTTTTTTGCACCCCTTAACTTGAATTGTTGCTGTACTCGAGCAAGCAATCATAAAACATAATCCTTGACAATAATATAGAAGTTGCAGGAAAACAAATTATTAATGTACAGTTCTCAACTAGTAACATCTAAATCCAAAGGAACTTTTTTTCTTTTTCTTTTTTTCCCTTCTGTTTCATTAACCAGGAGATTTCATCATTTTTGTAGGCTGGAGATAAAGCCATTATCGAACTGCTCTTGAAGACTAACATAGATGTTAATGATGTTGATGCTGATGGGAACTCTGCTCTTCATTGGTGCCTCAAGACATCTAAGAAACCATGTTCTCAGCAGCTCAAGTTCTCTCTTCTCTTCCCCCTATCCCATACACAGATGAAAATACACAAATGCACGTATCATGGACTCATAATAACCATCTTTTTTTTTTAACTTCATTGACATTGTTTCAGGATTTTGTGGCTGCTACTGCAGCATGGTGCTCAAGTAAACAAAAAAGATAAATTGGGACTAACTGCAGTCCATATTGCTGCTGGCAATGGTAATACATCGGCACTGAGGGTAAGTACATGCTTAAATAAAATTCTTCAGGTTTTTCTCTTCCAAGTTATTCGTTGGTGTTTTGATTCTTGGAAATTTGTAATAGAATTTCATCACGGGAATTAGTTATTTTTGGCATCTCTGTGATGTTGAACTGACAGATCCTTCTGTTAGAAGACCCGGATGGTGTCAACTCTAAAACAGAAACAAAAGAAACCCCACTGCATTTTGCAGTGAAGAATGACTCTAAGATTTGTGCTGAGCTACTTTTGCGTTGGGGAGCAAGCACAGAAGTCTTTAACTTGCGGTGAGATATCATTATATTCCTTCACTTGGGGTCCATTAATTTTGCCTTTCTAGTAGCTCAAAGAGATCTTTGTGAGTAACATCTATCCGCATGATGTCTTTGTGCTGGCTCATAATTTGCAGCAAACAAAGACCCATAGACTTGGCGCAGTCACAGGACATGCGTTTCTTGCTTAACCCAACGAATATCAGCCTCAGTAAGTTGAAATCCCAAATTCATTAAAAAAGTATGAATTAATAAGAAAGGATAAGAAATCCTTCCTATAATCTCATGTGCTTGCTTACAATGTGCAGTAAAGTCATCTTTTCCCGTTAGACAGAAATACACTGCATGGTTACAAGGAGATGAGGTGATTTCAGAGACCTGTGAAGAGTTTTTCACTATGAAAAACACCACTGACAGGTGACTATCTTGGTTAAACCCATCAAAACTTAAATGATGCAACAATGAGGCCATCCATGGACGTGAATATGTTGTTTCTGGTCTCATGGTTATTTTGTCACATGTCAATAGAAATTGCTCCAGTACGAAGACAGACATCTGCAAGTATTTCGAATCAGCTACTGGATGTGTTAGAGGCAGTAAATGCTTTTATGCGCATGCTGGGGCAGAGCTTAGGCAGATGAAGCAGAGAAGAGACATTATTCATTCGCTTGCTACATGGGACCTTGAACGGAAAATTTTTGTAGGAGGTCTACCTCCTTCAATGAATTCTGGTAATAAAAACATCGCAATTGTTTTAAGTTACATTCACAATCATACTATCCTTAGGTAGTGAGTGACGATTTTTTAAGAAACTAAAGAGCTTTCATTCATCTTCATATGTTTGGTGGTAATTCTCTTCTTTTTCAATTTATGAAACAGATTTATTGCGGAAATTTTTCGAAGAGAAATTTGGTGCAGTGGATGAGGCTCTAGTTGTTGGAATTCAATCAGGAGACAAAATACAGTCTCGAGGATTTGGTTTTGTCACCTTCAAACACAAGAAATCTGTTTCAGAAGCTGTTGCAGAACATTACATCTCTGTTATGGGCAAGAAAATTGAGATCAAAAGTGCTATTCCAAAGTACCTTATGCTATCTGAGCTTCAAGAATCACCTAGACAACGTGAAGAAGACCAGAGTGACCAGCAGCTACTACAAGAACAAACACTTGGGCAGAAGAATACAAAGGTGACGCCCGATTGGCTGATACCTGGTGAAAACACAGAAGTGGACACGCTTAGTGGGAAAACTGCCAATGCGAAGACTGAGAATGAGATGCCTAACTATGACACCATAGAAGAGGCCAATTCTAAGAAAATTTCTTGGGCTGATACATTAGTCCGTGGTCAACCAAAGGCAGACATTAACAAACCTCAAATGCGTCAAGAAAGCATGCCAAAATGGCTCAAAACTTTTAAGAAGTGGCTCCCTGACTTCCTACAACAGGTAGCAAAGAGGGAAGGAGAATATGCTCTATCATCTCTGAAAGCTGATTTCAGGACTGCTTTTGGCCTAGAATTGGATCATACTTCTCTTGGCTTCTCAAAGCTAAGTGATTTCATGAGAACTTTCCCAGACCTTTGTCGCATCAAGTTTGTGCCTATAGGTAGACAGAAACCAGCCAATCACATGGTAGTTCTGCCTAGCCTTCCCAACCCTCTAAAGATACGCAGTCCATCTTATCATACAGTGGAGTGCAGGAGCACTAGTGAATGCGAAGATGCCAAGGGCTTTCAGGATCAACCTGTTCCATTGGTTCCTAAAGAGAATGATGGCTCGACTGATTGTAGACGTAAGCTATCTCATCAAATGACTGAGGAGAATTCAGGGGGCACATCAGTTTGTGACTACTCGAAATTTCTTCAATTTTTGGAACCAGACTTGATCTTTCATGATCGACCTTGGCTTTTTGGTGAATGTGATCGAGGCACGGGAGATGCTGTTCAACAGGTGGAGAAGTTTAAGGGACTGAAATCCACACCTGAAGAACAGCATTTGGTTTTGGAGACTCTTGCCAGGAAAAGGAATAACTCGTCTGAGTTCTTTCTTCGTGAATTTGACTTTTATGATGTGAGTATCAAACTAAATTCTTCATTTTGTGATTCAATTTCTGCAACATAGTTATTATGCTCATGCTGATATTGCATAAAGTATAAGAATGTCGTATCCGGTTGGTGTGAGCAGAACTACAAGGCAAGCATTGTGCAGGGCAGGTGCTTTGGCTGCAACCAGCGTAGGGTGCTGTGGGCCAACTTCCCATGCCAGCACCCGCTTTGGTGTGCTAACTGTAAACTTGAAGTCACACTTGCAGCCAGTAATTTTGAGCACAAATGTGTGGTGTGTGATATCAAAGTGCAGAAAATAGATATAGTCTCATGGTGTGAATACTATCCGACAACATGCCACAAAGCCAAGATTGATAAATTTCAATCTTTTGTCACTAGCTACATGTGAAAGTAAGGTTCTATCAAAACCATATTACTTTAAGAACTTTATTTCACGTATTAGAACAATACAGAATGCCGTACCATTTCATTGATTTTGTTTCTGATGCTCTTTATATTCCCTGCTAGTCTTACTAAGAAGCTATATCGCTTTGACAGTAATTGAAAATTTTGTTGCAGCTATTCTGTGTCTAAATAGCCGACAAAAGGTGCATGACATGAGAAGAGCTTACTCAACCGCTGACTGCTGCACCTCAGAAATAGGAAGTCTTATTGTTGGGATAAATTTCCCAACCTGAAAACTTTTGTACAAACTGATTTCTTCATGAAATTCGATGACAACTTTGTTTGTGGTGAAAGCGGCTGCTGATATTGTAAGTACGGCTGCCTTTGGCAAACTGTCAACCGCTTCCACCAAAATATGCTGAATACTTTTTCAGTTAGAAAAAATGTATAGTTCTATACTTGTTTCGGATATTTGGGAATACCATCAACCTAACCACTTATGTTGAAGTGAACTATCCATTTTATATACAAAGAAAATCTTGTTTTCTCCGTACTAGATCCAGAACTAGCTTAATGTTCTAAAATCCTGACCATTGTCGTAGTGCCTAAACCAATTTTTAATGCTATGTTTGCTTTCTTTTTCTGTTATTTTTTACAAGCCTTGTCTAATCATGAATTGCAAGTCGCAGTTGCACTTCAATTCCAAGCTCGGTTGATGCTCATTTGTATCACCCCAATCTTTCCCTACCGTATCAGCATCGGTATCGTTTTGTTTAATGTAATAGTTTCCGATATTAAATTAATTTTAATCTAAATCGGCTACCTGTTTAAGTTGTCAGCAAAAGCCATATAGATGGAAACAAGAAAGAGATTGCATGCCAATTGAATAACTGCGTAGCACAAATCGTGTGGAGATCAAAATGCATAGCATACATACACAGGCCCTTAATTATTTGGTGAAATAGCCATTTTTTGGTATTAGGTTTATGACTCTGAACAAAACACGATACAATATGAATAAAGAATGAAGTGCACAGGCTATATCTAAAGAGTTGCCACAAGAGCCAGAAAACCATGTGTCAATACTGAATTGATCACTTGTGGTCCTCCGGCTGCTCATCCATTTCCAACTTCAGTTGCATATTTTCATTTGTAAGAGCCCTGGAATAGTGTGACAGGCAATCTGCTGTATTATAACAGAACTGGAGGCCAGGAACTTAAAAGCATAATCCCGCGCATTTATCAGTTTGGACTTTGGATCTTGGATCAGAAGCTACTGGATATGCCACTGAAAAATCAAATTCACCACTTATGCATAACCATCTAAACACAGGTATTAATAGGCTGTTTTATGCAAGCACTAAAAGCTTAAAACCCATAACAATTTAAAAGTAAAAAGGACTCAATTTATTGGCAGAATTAAGGTGTATGAACGTGTATTTTTCTCCAATGATGGATACTTTTGTAATTTATTGCATAAAAATAATTTGAAAGTGAATACTTTAATCCTACACCCCCAAAGCTGATATATATATATATATATATATACGTACAATAATACATACATATCTAACATAAACATTCAATTGATTGGATAATGGAAAGCTAGAAACAAATGGATATTAAGCTATCAATGAAGTGCAAAGGCGCTATCATGCTAAAAAGGGATCTGACCATACTAAACTCACCTGTTCCCTTTTTGAGGTTTAGTGGTGCAAATACTTCACTTGTACAATTCATTATGCAGCTACCTTCTCTGAGCACCCTTGAACTGAATGTTCTTTTTGCATTCTCCTCCTGCAAGTTACAAAAGAAATGTGAGGAATTCAGGGATTTAATCAACAACATTGTATTTAGAATCAAACCATAGGTATGAATGAAATCCTTAATTCAGCATAATTGACTGGGCCCTACTTAAAAATCATTGTCCAGCTAATGCTTTGAATCTCCATTATTTCCACTCAATTTCCTGCATGAACAACCTATTTACACTTATATCTCAGCAGTCAATAATGAAAGTAAGATCCAATCAACTTCCATGCATCCATCTCTCTCACCAAACTATTTACATCAGAACCTCACCATCACTGTTTTAGAAACTAAAATTTACCATTTGAATCTTCCTTAATAACCCTCCTTTCTCCCCAGCTGATCTATCTAAAACCTCAATAATGCACTTCTACAAGTGAACTTATTTGTTCTGCACGAGAATAGTGAACTTGCTTGAATCTATTTTCTGTTTCTTCTCACCATTCCTCTACTTCACCTGTAAAAACAAATATCTAAATTGTATGTCTCAGGTTCTCCATAAATGGGTGAGAATCAACAAAAGATTAAGTAATCTTAGGTATTGGATAACCATATGAAAATGTTCATACAACACTTCACTGAGCAAGAAGCTCTCAGCAGATATTAAGTAAAGGAAAATAACCAGACAATAGAGACAGAAATCATTAGCTCAAAAGATACATATGAGAATCTTATATCCAGTTGATTTGCTTAAGGAAATATTCACTCCTAATAAATATGACCACCCACTGGCATGTTATATGTACCAGAAAGTTAAGGAACCACTAATGCCAACAAGCAAAAATAGCACAATTGAACAAAAAAACAGAACACAGCACTGACTGAAACCAAATTCAGCCCAGCTATGAGGAATTGGTGAGATTTTTTCAGTTTAATGTGCAAATAACTCAACTCAGGGTAACTTACTCCTTAATGATTGACCTAGGCCTCTTGTAACCATCTTCCTCTTGTTGAGGCTTCGGTTTCTTTGCTTGCCTAGACTCTGGTTTCCAGCACGCTTTGATCAGAGATTCACCCAATAAATCAGCAATTTCTGTTGCCATAACCTCAGCTCTTTTTGCATATGGAAATGTTTCCTCTTTGAATTGATTAGACAACCATAGATACATGGAAAGGACTTGATGTTTAGTTTCGAGATCTAGGAGCTCTGTGTCATTCCGAGCAGATCCCTTTGGCATTCCCATTGCTATAGAAACAGGGACCTTCTGACTATAAGAAGAGGCAAACCTTAGAAGATGGTACATTGCTTTTGGGTCTCTAATATTTACTGGAGCAAAACAAAAGTTGAAACGATCTTCCAGAGATAATCCCTGAACCTTCTCCAACATATTTGCTACCTTCTTTATATGATCATGCCGACACAAGAAGTATGACCCATCAAGACGGCAATTTTCACCAAACTTTTCAAGCAGCCGGGGGAACGTATTATTTGGAATTTGCCCAGCAAATAACTCAACCTGCTCAAAGAAAGGAAAAAGGCCCACTTTCTTTACTTCCTCAAAAGGATGCTTTAAACATTCAATCAGGTAATTCAGGTCATCCAAATGCAGAGTGGTTGTTAGTCCATCTGGGTAGCGGCTTCCTCTCCTGCCAGCTCTTCCAGCAATTTGCTTCACCTGTGATGGTGGAACCGGAACGATCTTGTCACCATTGTACTTTGAAAGACTATTAAAAACTACCCTTCTAATATTAAGATTCAAACCCATCCCCACAGCATCACTTGCAACAAGCACATCAAATTCATTATCTTGATCATTGAATAAGTTAGCTTGCTGTCTACGAGTCTCTGGTGGCAAGGCACCATAAATAACGCAACACCGATGTTTGGTATGTTTCTCAATTGCTAATTTTACCTCAAAAATTTCTCTCCTTGAAAATGCAACCACACAGTCCCCAGATCGCACATTTTTGAGATCCCCCAGCAGTGTCTTGGCTTCAACCACCAATGGTTTGAACCTTTCATAATGGTTTTCAATCAATTCATCTCCAGTGTCTGAACAGATCTTTCTAACAATATTCAGAACACTTGGATCTCCACAAAGATGAATCTCATCAGCCTTCAGACCAAGCAATGCTCTTGTCCATGCATAACCTCTGAATGGGTCTGCCATCATCTGGATCTCATCAATGACAGCCACATCATACAATTCATCAGTCGACACCATTTCTACAGTACATGCCACATGGTTCGAGAAGGGGACATCTTTTTTCTCTTGGCCTGTGTGAAGACTACAGTATACCCCAAGGCCATTCACCTTGTCAAATACTTCCATTGCCAAGAGCCTAAGTGGACTGCAATAAACACCCTTCTTAGCTTCCATATATCGTTGCAGTGCATTGTAAGTTTTACCACTGTTGGTCGGACCACAATGATATATAACTTTGCGTTTCATAGCTCGTGCAAAAGGAAACCATGTGTGTGGCTTTGTAAGGTCTGCTGACTGTAACATACTCTGAAACCGCTTGATCTCATCAGGAAACTCTTCTATGCAATATTCAACAAATATAGGAAAAAGAAATCTGACAGCAGCATCAGAAGGACCAAGCGAAATCAAGTACATGGAAAGCTCAGCAGAACATTTCTTAAAGAAAAAACACCGGAACTTATGAGCAGCAGTTGGGAAAAAAGACCTGCCAATGTAAATTGCAAGAGCTTGATTGGCGGCCCATCCAGAACGGGCAAAGTAAGAGAAAATCACTTGCAGAGTCTCCCAAACAGACCGTTCCAGCTTATCATGCTTTTCAGCACTACGAAGCTCCTTATATAATTCTATTGGGTCACGAAGTGCCACATTTTCTATCTTATCAAAATTGTTGCTAACTATATCTTGGTTACCATGTTCATCTTCAGCAACTGATTTATTAGGAACAGTACTTCCATTAACATCATCAGCACCATCTTCAACTGCACTATTTTTAACACTTTCTACAAAATCCTCACTGCTATTATCTTCCAATTCCAAATTGCTACAATTGTCATTATCCCCTTCTTGGACAAATGAAGAAAACGCCCTCCAAATGATGGGACTGTATCTGGCAATTATTGGGTTATTGGAAGAGGGCAATCGAGAACGAATTATCAAATCTATAACACTTGTTGAGAAATGACGACAGGCCACATCAAAAGAAGGAGAAAGGTGAAAACTTTGTAATACCCACTTGTTGAATTGTCTAAAAGAACAGAAATTTTGATTGCAGAGCAATACCCTTATCCTAGAAGCCTTGCTTTTCGATGCATAAGCTCGAAATAAAGAAGCAACAGGGCCTCTTGCCATTACAAACACACCCAAAAAAAAAAATCCAAACAAATTCTCTATTTAGCTATGCGTGTATGCAAGTTCCATCATTGCAAAGAAAGAATTAGAAAATTTCAGAGGATTGTATGAAGCATACCTGAATTAATATGAGAAAGAGAGAGAGAGAGACAGAGAGGAAACGGAGGGAAAGTGGTGGACAGGGTTGAGCCTCCTTAAACCCTAAACCCCATTAATGGTCGCTTCTTTGATCCGATTAATTTTCAAGAGGTCCGACCCACTGACAAAATGGATTTTTTGAAGTACCATGGGACGGTCGCGTTGCTTGTTTTGGTGAGGTAAACTCCGGATTTGTTTTATAATAAAAATTATTCAGTTTTAGCAATTTTTGTGTTATTTTTTTATCCAAATTATATATATTGAGTATTCATTTAACCCCAACTAAGCAGCTGACTCCGAAACGAAACTAAATAAATAGTGAATAATTTTTTAAGTTTTTTTTAACTAAATAATTAAGTTGCACCAATGAGACGTAGCTTAATGAGTTACCATGCTCAGCCTCTAAAATCTCAATATTGAGTTTGATTTCCACGTGAAACATGCATGGTATATGAATTATGATTTGTAATTTGTGATATATTTAAGATCTTGAATGATATAAGTAGCATTTCAAAAAAAATTATAATAATAATTCGAAATGAATAAAAAATTTTCATCAGTAAGTATAATCTCATCTTCTTTACCATGTGGTGCATGTCGACCTATCAAATTTTTTCTTTTGTTTGTTTCAAATGAATTTCATACAATTTGTAGAATTTATTTACAAATTTAAGTTAATATATTTGATTTAAAGAAAATTTTATAAAATTCATTTTAAATTCCAACTTTTTAATTTGTAAAATTATTTAAAACTAAATTAATTCATATTAATGAAGTATATTTGGTTAAATGAATTTGAAAATAAATTTTATTTGGAATTCATTTAAAAATAAAATAAATTTTTCGATGAAATTAAACTAAATAAGGGATAAATATGATATAAGATGTGGATAAATTAGAGGGCAAATGGTGTTTTTAATTTAATAAATTTAATTAGAATAATATTTTTTAAAAATAAATATATAAATATTTTTCAGTTTAAATCACCGATATTAAGAGTTTACTAGACTATAAAAATATATTAAAGATTAAAAAATTAAGATTTATATGATATTGTATCATGATAATACCGTAAAAAGTTTCTTTATATTTATATTTTTTCTCATTGTTTCTAAGTAAAAACATATATAGTTATTTTTTCAAACAATTTTTTGCAATATATTACAATCTAATTAATTTATTTAATCACATCAGATAATACAATAATACACATGTAATTTTAAATATTGATGTGGCTATTGATATGTCATTCTATGTATCCATCGACATATGACAATAAAATACAATTTTATATTAATAATCAGTCGAATATATATATATATATATTAAACATAAAATTTTAATTTTAATTTTAATTTTAACTAACAATGGACGATATAATAAAATAAATATAAAATCGTGTAAAAATTTTAAAAAATTTTTGAACATGTACAAGTTTAGCAGGATGATTTGACTCGACAAACTTAAAAGGTAGCTCCATTTCAGTCCAGCAAACTTAGAATTTAGAATTCCCACACCCCTCCATCTTCATTACTTCATATAAATCTATTTATGCATAATTATATTCTCTTCATACAAATAATTATACTAGTAAATAGTCATGTGCGAACGAAAAAAATTTTAAACTCATAATCATAAAAAAAAGTATTAAATAGAAATTTTGATATTATTATTATTTAAATAAAAGTTTAAAAATATTAAGTATTTATTTATAAAACAATTTGATATTAATATAATATAATTATAATTCATTGAAATTTTGATAAATTTTTTATTCAAATAATTATATGATTCTCCTTCAATATTTTTTATAATTAATATTTTTCTCAACACTAAAACTAATTTTATAAAAAAATATTATGGTAGTAATTAATCATAAGATAATACAAAATTATTAGTTTTTTTAAAAAAAATTTAAAAATAATAAAAATTTATATTTTCTTTATATAACAATTTAGTATTATAATTTGATCAAATTTATAATTAATTACAACTTTAATAAAAAATTTATTTAAATATTGATTCTTTATTTTTTCAATATCTTTAATATTAATATTTTTATTCACTCAAAAAGGAATTTAATGTAATTTTTAATTTCAACTAATAAATAAATGATAAAGATTAATTAATTTAATTTCAACTCTTTTTTATTAAATTTTATAAAAATACCTAAAAATTATAGTTATACTACTTTTCTTACAGAAATATAACTATTAAACAAATTACATGCTCTATTTTTTAAATTATGATTATAGATACAAAATAAAATAAAAAAATTTAATTAATTTAATTTTAATTATTTACTTAATAAACTTTAATTTAATAATTTTTTAAAAAATAATAAAAGTATTATTTTATTTATATGTCAATCTAATTTTTCAATCTTGATAGTGATACAATATCACAAAGTGATTTATTAAAATTTTAATAAATTTTCTATTTTAAAAACTATACAACTCTTTCAATATTTTTATTTAAATAATAATATAATTTTACAATTTTTTTTGAAATGAATATAATTTTACAAACTTCATAAAGTTATAATATAGTAATTTATTATATCCTTTATGGATTTTCTATTTTCTATTTCAACACAATAATCTTTCAATATTTTGAAGTTAATATTTTCATAATTATTTATTCTATAGAATTTATTAATTTTGATTTTAATTATTTACTTAT
>CATIWM010255982.1:0-13342 GCA_949671775.1 Mallotus repandus
GGGCTTTTCCAAGAGAGTGTTTGTTTGTCATTTTTAAATAATTGTAGACAGTTTTATTGAGCTAATAATAAAAATTCTATTTTCCCAAAATAATCACGGACTCGACAGCCTTGGAATATATAGAGCGTCTGGATTTTAAAACGATTACGCAATGCAGGTTCAGAAGGGTCTAACTTTTAGGTACGATTGAACTACGGGACCCATAATATATCAAAACAAAGCTGACTCAAAGACCTACGAGTGGTGTTACAACTACAGTCATAACATAATAAGGTCAGGCCTAAAATCCATCGTTTAGGGCTTCAAATTTTAGTTTGAGCTTTTTATATTTATTTTGGGGGTTTTTTTTGTCTTGTTGCAATTTTCAGCTGGGGTTTTTTCCTAGACATTATTTTGTCATTTTCATATGTTTTAAGACAATTTTGTTGAGTTAATAATAAAAATTTCTATTTTCCCTAAATATTCACGGACCAGACAGTCCTGGAATATATAGAGTGTTTGGATTTTGAAACAATTGCGCAAAGCGGGTTCTGAAGGGTCTAAAATTTAGGTTCAATTGAACTGTGGGGCTCATAAGTGGTGTTACAGCTATAGTCATAACTCAACAGCTTCAGACCCAAAATCCATCGTTTAGGGCTTCAAAATTTAGTTTGAGCTTTTATGTTTATTTTGGGGGGTTTTTTTTTGTCTTTTTGCACTTTTTAGCTAGGGTTTTTTTGTTCGATAATGTTTAGTTGTTATTTTTAGATGTTTTGAGATAATTTTGTTGAATAAATAATAAAAATTTCTATTTTCGCTAAATATTCATGGGCCAAACAGCTCTGAAATATATAGAGCATTTGGATTTAGAAACGATTGTGCAATACGGGTTATGAAGGGTCTAACTTTCAGGTTCGATAGAACTGTGAGGCCCATAATATATCAAAATGAATATTACTCAGAGATCTACGAGTATTGTTACAGCTATAAATCATAACACAACAGCTCAAAACAAAGATTACTCAGAGACCTATGAGTGTTGTTACAGCTACAGTCATAACACAACAGCTTTAGGCCTAAAATCCATCATTTAGTTCTTCAAATTTTAATTTGAACTTTTTATGTTCATTTTGGGGGCTTTTCTTGTCTTTTCGCAATTTTTAGCGAGGATTTTTTCTAAGACAATGTTTGTTTGTGATTTTTAGATGTTTTGAGATAATTTTGTTGAATTAATAATAAAAATTTCTATTTTTCCTAATATTCACGGACCAGACATCCCTGGAATATATAGAGCGTTTGGATTTAGAAACAATTGCACAATGCGGGTTCAGAAGGGTCTAACATTTAGGTTCGATCGAACTACGGGGCCCATAATATATCAAAATGAAGATTACTCAGACACCTACATGTGGTGTTACAGCTACAGTCATAACACATCAGCTTCAGGCCTAAAATCCATCGTTTAGTTCTTCAAATTTTAGTTTGAGCTTTTGATGTTTATTTTGGGGTTTTTTTTTGTCTTTTTCCAATTTTGAACTAGGTTTTTTTCCTTAACATTTTTTTTTGTCATTTTTAGATACTTTGAGACAATTTTGTTTAGTTAATAATAAAAATTCAAATTTTCCCAAATATTCATGGACCAGATAGCCCTGAAATATATAGAGCGTTTGGATTTTGAAAGATTACGCAATGCGGGTTTCGAAGGGTCTAACTTTCAAGTCCAATTCAACCGCGAGGCCCATAATATATCAAAACGAAGCTGACCTAGAGACCTATGAGTGATGTTATTGCTATAGTTGTAACACCACAACTTCAGGCCCAAAATCAATCATTTAGGGCTTCAAATTTTAATTTGAGCTTTTATGTTTATTTTCAGGGTTTTTTTTTTCTTGGATTTTTGTAATCTTTAGCTAGGGTTTTTTCCTAGACAGTGTTTGTTTGTCATTTTTAGATGTTTGTGGATAGTTTGGTTGACTTGATAATAAAAATTTCTATTTTCCCAAAATATTCACGAACCAGATAGCCCTGGATTATATAGAGCATTTGGATTTTGAAATGATTGCGCAATGTAGGTTCAGAAGGGTCTAACTTTCAGGTACGATTGAACTACAGGGCCCATATTATATCAAAACAAAGCTGATCTAGAGACCTACGAGTGGTGTTATAGCTATAGTTATAACACAATAGGGACAGGGAAAAAATCCATCATTTAGGGCTTCAAATTTTAGTTTGAGCTTTTATGTTTATTTTGGGTGTTTTTTTTATCTTTTTGTAATTTTCAGCCAATGCTTTTTCCTAGACACTGTTTGTTTATCTTTTTTAGATGTTTTGAGATAATTTTGTTGAATTAATAATAGAAATTTCTATTTTCCTGGAATATTGACGAACCAAACAGCCCTGGAATATATAGAGCGTTTGGATTTTCAAACGATTGCGCAATGCGAGTTTTGAAGGGTCTAACTTCTAGGTCCGATTGAACTGTGGGGCCCATAATAAATCAAAACGAGGCTGACTTAGAGACCTATGAGTGGTGTTACAGCTACAATCATACAACAACAGGTTCATGCCCAAATCCATCATTTAGGGCTTCAAATTTTAGTTTAAGCTTTTATGTTTATTTTGGGGGATTTTGTTTGTCTTTTTGTAATTTTCAGTTAGGGTTCCTTCCAAGACAGTGTTTGTTTGTCATTTTTAGATGTTTTGAGACAGTTTTGTTTATCATTTTTAGATGTTTTGAGGCAATTTTATTGAGATAATAATAAAAATTTCTATTTTTTCCAAATATTCACGGACCAGACAGCCCTGGAATATATAGAGGGTTTGGATTTTGAACCGATTGTGTAATACAGGTCCGGAAGGGTCTAACTTTAAGGTCCGATTGAACTGTAGGGTCCATAATGTATCAAAACGAAGCTGACTCGGAATCCTACAAGGGGTATTACTGCTATAGCCATAACACAATAGCTTCAAGCCCAAAATCCATCATTTAAGGCTTCAAATATTAGTTTTAGCTTTTATGTCTATTTTGGGGTTTATTTTTATCTTTTTGTAATTTTCAACTAGGGTTTTTTCCTAGACAGTGTTTGTTTGCCATTTTTAGATGTTTTGAGATAGTTTTGTTGACTTAATAATAAAAATTTCTATTTTCTCCAAATATTCACAGACCAGACAGCCCTGGAATATATAGAGCATTTGGATTTTGAAACGATTGTGCAATGCGGGTTCATTAGGGTCTAACTTTAAAGTCCGATTGAACTGCTGGGCCTATAATATATCAAAACAAAGCTGACTCAATGTCCTACGAGGGGTGTTACCACTATAGCCATAAGAAAATAGCTTCATGCCCAAAATCCATCATTTAGGGCTTTAAATTTCAGTTTGCCCTTTTATGTTTATTTTGGTTTTTGCAATTTTATGCTAGGGTTTTTTCCTAGACAGTGTTTATTTGTAATTTTTAGATGTTTTGAGATAGTTTTGTTGAGGTAATAATAAAAATTTCTATTTTCCCCATATATTCACTGACCAGACAACCCTAGAATAGATAGAGCATTTGGATTTTGAAATGACAGCGCAATGCGGGTTCAGATGGGTCTAGCTTTTAGATACGATTGAACTGCGAGGCCTATAATATATCAAAACGAAGCTGACTCATAGTCTTACAAGGGGTGTTACCTTTATAGCCGTAACATGATAGCTTTAAGCCCAAAATCCATCGTTTATGGCTTCAAATTTTAGTTTTACCTTTTATATTTCTTTTGGGGCTTTTTTGTCTTCCTATAATTTTCAACTAGGGATTTTTCCTAGACAGTGTTTGTTTGTCATTTTTAGCTTTTTTGAGACAGTTTTATTGAGTTAATAATAAAAATTTCTATTTTCCCTAAATATTCACAGACCAAATAGCCTTGGTATATATAAAATGTTTAGATTTTGAAATGATTGCGCAATGCGGCTTCGGAAGGGTCTAACTTTAAGGTCCGATTGAACTGCAGGGCCCGTAATATATCAAAACAAATCTGACTCAGTGGCATACGAGGGGTGTTACCACTATAGCCGTAACACAATAGCTTCCAGCCCAAAATCCATCATTTAGGGCTTCAAATTTTTGTTTGCCCTTATATGTTTATTTTAGGGTTTTTTTTTTATTTTTTTGCAATTTTCAACTAGGGTTTTTTCCTAGACAGTGTTTGTTTGTGATTTTTAGATGTTTTAAGATAATTTTGTTTAGTTAATAATAAAAATTTCTATTTTTCCCAAATATTCACAAACGAGACAGCCTTGGAATATATAGAGCATTTGGATTTTGAAATGATTGTGCAATGCGGGTTCAGAAGGGTCTAATTTTAAGGTCCGATGGAACTGTGAGGCCTATAATTTATCAAACAAAGCTGACTCAGTGCCCTAGGAGGGGTGTTATGGCTACAGTTGTAACAAAATAGCTTCAGGCCCAAAATTCATCGTTTAGGGCTTCATATTTCAGTTTGACCTTTTATGTCTTTTTTGGGGTTTGTTTTTTGTTTTTTTTGCTATTTTCAGCTAGGCTTTTTTCCTAGATAATGTTTGTTTGTCATTTTTAGATGTTTTGAGACAATTTTGTTGAGCTAATAATAATAATTTCAATTTTTCCCAAATATTCACGGACCAGACTGCCCTGGAATATATAGAGTGTTTGGATTTTGAAACGATTACGCAATGCTGGTTCGGAAGGGTCTAACTTTCAGGTCTGATTGAATTGCAGGGCCCATAATATATCAAAATGAAGCACGAGGGGTGCTACCGCTATAGCCATAACACAATAGCTTTAGGCCCAAAATCCATCGGTTATGGCTTTAAATTTCAGTTTGAGCTTTTATATTTATTTTTGGGGTTTATTTTAGGTTTTTTTTGCAATTTTAAGCTAGGGTTTTCTCCTAGCTAGTGTTTGTTTGTCTTTTTTAGATGTTTTGATACAGTTTTGTTGAGTTTATAATAAAAATTTCTATTTTCCCAAATATTCACGGAGCAGACACCCCTGGAATATATAGAGTGTTTGGATTTTGAAACGATTGCGTAATGCAGGTTTGGAAGGGTCTAACTTTCAGGTTCGATTAAACTGCGAGGCCCATAATATATCAAGACGAAGATGACTCAGAGGCCTACGAGGGGTGTTACTGCTATAGCTATAACACAATAGCTTCAAGCCCAAAATCCATCGTTTAGGGCTTCAAATTTCTGTTTGAGTTTTTATGTTTATTTTGGGTTTTTTTTTTTTGCAATTTTCAGCTAGGGTTTTTTCTTGGCCAATTTTTTCTTCATCATTTTTAGATGTTTTGAGATAATGTTGTTGAGATAAGAATAAAAATTTCTATATTCCCCAAATTTTCATGGGCCAGACAACCCTGGAATATGTAGAGCATTTGGATTTGGAAACGATTGCACAATGCAGGTTTGGAAGGGTCTAACTTTTAGGTTCGATTGAACTGCAGGGCCCATAATATATCAACACGAAGCCTACTCAGAAGTCTACAAGAAATGTTATTGTTACAGCCGTAACATAGTAGCTTCATGCCCAAAATTCATCGTTTAGGGGTACAAATTTCTGTTTGAGCTTTTATGTTTATTTTAGGGGTTATTTTTTTTGCAATTTTCAGCTAGGGTTTTTTTAGAGCTAGTGTCTGTTTGTCATTTTTAGATGTTTTGATATAATTTTGTTAAGTTAATAATATTAATTTCTACTTTCCCCAAATATTCACGGACCAGATAGCCTTGGAATATATAGAGCGTTTGGATTTTAAAACGATTGCATAATGCGGGTTCGAAAGGGTCTAACAGGTCTGATTGAACTGCAAGGCCCATAATATATCAAAGCAAACCTGACCTAGAGGGGTGTTACCACTATAGCCACAACACAATAGCTTCAGGACCAAAATCCATCGGTTAGGACTTTAAATTTTACTTTGAGCTTTTATGTTTATTTTGGGGGTTTTCTTTTTGATTTTTTTGCATTTTTTAGCTAGGGTTTTTTACTAGCCAGTGTTAGTTTTTCATTTTTAGATGTTTTGAGATAGTTTTGTTGAGTTTATAATAAAAATTTCTATTTTCCCTAAATATTCATGGACCAGACACCCCTGGAATATATAGAGCGTTTGGATTTTGAAACGATTGCGCAATACGGGTTTAGATGGGTCTAACTTTTAGGTCCGATTGAACTGTAGGGCCTATAATATATCAAAACGAAGCTAACTCAGAGGGCTACGATGGGTGTTTCCACTATATCCATAACACAATAGCTTTAGGCCCAAAATTCATCATTTAGGGATTCAAATTTCAATTTGACCTTTTATGTTTATTTTCGTGGTTTTTTTTGGTTTTTTTTCAATTTTCAGCTAGGGTTTTTTCTGAGAAAGTGTTTATTTGTCTTTTTTAGATTTTTTGAGATAGTTTTATTTATTTAATAATAACAATTTCTTTTTCCCCACATATTCACGAACCAAAACAATCCTAGAATATATAGAGCATTTGGATTTTGAAACGATTGTGAAATGCGGGTTCAAAAGGATCTAACTTTTAGGTCCGATTGAACTGTAAGGCCTATACTATATCAAAACGAAGTTGACTCAGAGGCCTATGAGGGGTGTTACTGCTATAGGTATAACGCCAAAGCTTCAGGCCCAAAATCCATCATTTACGGCTTCAAATTTCAGTTTGAGCTTTTATGTTTATTTTGGGGCTTTTTTTGTTTTTTTGCAATTTTTACTTAGGGTTTTTTCCTTGCCAGGGTTTGTTTGTCATTTTTAGATTTTTGGAGATGGTTTTATTGAGTTTATAATAAAATTTTCTATTTTCTCCAAATATTCACTGACCAGACAGCAGTGGAATATATAGAGCATTTGGATTTTGAAATGATTGCACAATGCAAGTTCGGAAGGGTCTAACTTTTAAGTCCGATTGAACTGCGGGGCCCATAATATTTCAAAACAAAAAAGACTTAGATCCTTACAAGGGCTGTTACCACTATAACCATAATACAATAGCTTCAGGCTTAAAATCAATTATTTAGGGCTTAGTTTGAGCTTTTATGTTTATTTTGGGGTTTTTTTTTTTTGCAATTTTCAGCTAGGAGTTTTTTCCTAGACAGTGTTTGTTTGTTATTTTTAGATGTTTTGAGATAGTTTTATTGAGTTAATAATAAAAATTTCTATTTTCCCTAAATATTCACGGACCGGACAGTCCTGGAATATATAGAGCGTTTGGATTTTGAAACGATTGTGCAATATAGGTTCGGAAGGGTCTAACTTTCAGGTCCGATTGAATGGTGGGGCCTATAATATATGAAAACAAAGGTGACTCAAAAGCTTACAAGGGGCATTACCACTATAGCCATAACACAATAGCTTCAGGCCCAAAATTGATTATTTAGGGCTTCAAATTTTAGTTTGACCTTCTATGTTTATATTGGGGGGTTTTTTTTTGGTTTTTTGCAATTCTCAGCTAGGGTTTTTTCCTAGACAAGGTTTATTTGTCATTTTTAGCTTTTTAAGATAGTTTTGTTGATTTAATAATAAAAATTTATATTTTCCCCAAATATTCACGGACCAGACAACCCTGGAATATGTAGAGCGTTTGGATTTTGAAATGATTGTGTAATACAGGTTTGGAAGGGTCTAACTTTCAGGTCCGATTGATTTGCGAGGCCCATAATATATCAAAACGAAGCTGACTCGAAGGCCTACGAGGGGTGTTACCTCTATAGCCATAACAAAATAGCTTCAGGCCCAAAATCCTTCGTTTAGGGCTTCAAATTTTAGTTTGACCTTTTATGTTTATTTTGGGGGTTTGTTATTTTGGTTTTTTTGATATTTTAAACTAAGGTTTTTTCCTAGACAATGTTTTTTGTCATTTTATTATGTTTTAAGATAGTTTTGTTGAGTTAATAACAAAAATTTCTATTTTCCCCAAATATTCACGAACCAAATAGCCGTGGAATATGCAGAATGTTTGGATTTTGAACAATTGCGCAATGCGGGTTCGGAAAGGTCTAACTTTCAGGTCCGATTGAACTGTGGAGCCTATAATATATCTAAACGAAGCTGACTCAAAGGTCTACAATGGGTGTTATCGCTATAGCCAAAACACAATAGCTTCAGGCCCAAAATCCATTATTTTAGGCTTCAAATTTCAGTTTGAGCTTTTATCTTTATTTTAGGGGTTTTTTTTTTGTTTTTTTGATATTTTAAGCCAGGATTTTTTCCTAGCTAGTATTTGTTTGTCATTTTTAGATGTTTTGAGATAACTTTGTTGAGTTAATGATAAAAATTTCTATTTTTCCCAAATATTCATAGACAAGACAAGACAACCCTGGAATATATAGAGCATTTGCATATTGAAATGATTGCGCAATACGGCTTCTGAAGTATTTAACTTTCAAGTCTGATTGAATTATGGGGCCTATAATATATCAAAACGAATTTGACTGGGAGGCCTAGGAGGGGTGTTACCGCTATACCCGTAACACAATAGCTTCAAGCCCAAAATCCACCGTTTAGGGCTTCAAATTTCAGTATGAGATTTTATGTTTATTTTGGGGGTTTTTTTTGTTTTTTTGCAATTTTCAACTAGGATTTTTTGCTAGCCAGTGTTTGTTTGTCATTTTTAGATGTTATGAGATAGTTTTGTTTAGTTAATAATAAAAATTTGTATTTTCCCCAAATATTTACAGACCAGACAACCCTGGAATATATAGAGTGTTTGAATTTTGAAACGATTACGCATTGCGGGTTCGGAAGGGTCTAACCCATATTATATTAAAACAAAGCTGACTCAAAGGCCTACGAGGGATGTTATTACTATAGCCGTAACACAATAGCTTCAGGCCCAAAATCCATCGTTTAGGGCTTCAAATTTCAGTTCTAGTTTTTCTGTTAATTTCAGGGGTTTTCTTGCAATTTTCAGCAAGGATTTTTCCTAGCCAGTGTTTGTTTGTCATTTTTAGATTTTTTGACATAGTGTTGTTGAGTTAATAATAAAAATTTCAATTTTCCACAAAAATTCACGGACCAGATAGCCTTGAAATATATAGAGAGCATTTGGATTTTGAAATGATTACGCAATGCGGGTTTGGAAGGGTCTAACTTTTAGGATCGATTGAATTGCAGTGCCCATAATATATCAAAACAAAGTTGACTTAGAGACCTACGAGGGGTGTTTCCCTTATAGCCGTAACACAATAGCTTCGGGCGCAAAATCCATCGTTTAGGGCTTCAAATTTCAGTTTGAGCTTTTATGTTTATTTTGGGGATTTTTTTTTTGCAATTTTCAGCTACAGTTTCTTCCTAACCAGTGTTTGTTTGTAATTTTTAGATGTTTTGAGATAGTTTTGTTGACTTAATGCTAAAAATTTATACTTTCCCTAAATATTCATGGACCATACAACCCTGGAATATATAGAGCCTTTGGATTTTGAAATGATTGTGGAATGCGGGTTCAGAAGGGTCTAACTTTAAGTTCCGATTGAAATGCAGGGCCCATAATATTTAAAAACGAAGTTGACTCAGAGTCCTACAAAGGTTGTTGCTGCTATAGCTGTAACGCAATAGTTTCAGGCCCAAAATCCATTGTTTAGGGCTTCAAATTTCAGTTTTAGCTTTTATGTTTATTTTGGGGGTTTCTTGTGATTTTGTAATTTTCAGCTAGAATTTTTTCCTAGACATTGTTTGTTTGTCATTTTTAGCTATGTTGAGACAGTTTTGCTGAGTTAATAATAAATTTTTTTATTTTTCCCAAATATTCATTGAGCATATAGTCCTGGAATATATAGAGCGTTTGGATTTTGAAATGATTGTGCAATGCAGGTTTGGAAGGGTCTAACTTTAAGGTTCGATTTTATTGTGTTAATAATAAAAATTTCTATTTTCCCCAAATATTCATGGACTAGACAACCCTGGAATATATAGAGCGTTTGGATTTTGAAATGATTGCGTAATGCGGGTTTGGAAGGGTCTAACATTCAGGTTCGATTAAACTGCGAGGCCCATAATATATCAAAACAAAGCTGACTCAAAGGCCTATGAGGGGTTTTATCGCTATACCTATAACACAATATCTTTTGGCCTAAAATCCATCGCTTAGGGCTTCAAATTTTGGGTTTTTTTTTGTTTTTTTTACAATTTTCAGCTAGGGTTTTTTCCTAGACAGTGTTTGTTTTTCATTTTTAGATGTTTTGAGATAGTTTTATTGAGTTAATAATAAAAATTTATATTTTTCCCAAATATTCACAGACCAGACAGCCCTGGAATATATAGAGCGTTTGGATTTAGAAACGATTACGCAATGCAGGTTTGGAAGGGTTTAACTTTAAGGTACGATTAAACTGCAGGGCCCATAATATATCCAAACGAAGCTAACTCAAAGGCCTATAAGGGGTGTCACCGCTATAGCTGTAACGCAATAGCTTTAGGCTTAAAATCCATCATTTAGGGCTTCAAATTTCAGTTTGAGCTTTTATGTTTATTTTGGGGCTTTTTTTTGGTTCATTTGCAATTTTCAGCTACGGTTTTTTCCTAGAAAATGTTTGTTTGTAATTTTTATATGTTTTGAGACAGTTTTATTGAGTTAATAATAAAAAATTTTATTTTTCCCGAATATTCACGGACTAGACAACCCTGCATTACATATAGAGCGTTTAGATTTTGAAACAATTGCACAATGCGGGTTCAGAAGGGTCTGACTTTTAGGTTCGATTGAACTGCAGGGCCTATAATATTTTGAAGCGAAACTGACTGAGAGGCCTATGAGGGGTGTTACCACTATAGCTATAACACAATAGCTTCAGGTCTAAAATCTATTGTTTAGGTCTTCAAATTTTAGTTTGAGCTTTTATGTTTATTTTGGGTTTTTTTTTTGCTTTTTTTGAAATTTTCTGTAAGCTAGATAGTGTTTGTTTGTCAAATTTAGATGTTTTAAGACAGTTTTGTTGAGTTAATTATAAAAATTTCTATTTCCCCAAAAATTCATGGACCAGACAGCCCTGGAATATATAGAGCGTTTAGATTTTGAAACGACTGTGAAATGCGGATTCGGAAGGGTTTAACTTTAAGGTCCGATTGAACTGCGGCGCCCATAATATACCAAAACAAAGCTGACTCAGTGTCCTGTGAGGTGTGTTACCGCTATAGCTGTAACATAATAGCTTCAGGCCCCAAATCCATCGTTTAGGGCTTCAAATTTCAGTTTTAGCTTTTATGTTTATTTTGGGGGGTTTTGTTTTTGTATTTCTATAATTTTCAGCTACGATTTTTTCCTAGAAAGTGTTTGTTTATCATTTTTAGATGCTTTGAGACAATTTTACTGTGTTAATAATAAAATTTCTATTTTCCCCAAATATTCACGGACCAGACACCTGTAATATATAGAGCATTTGGATTTTGAAAGGATTGCGTAATGCGGGTTTGGAAGGGTCTAACTTTCTTGTCTAATTTAATTGCGGGGCCTATAATATATCGAACAAAGCTAACTCTGAATCCTAAGAGGGGTGTTACTGCTATATCTATAACACAATAGCTTCAGGCCCAAAATCTATCGCTTAGGGCTTTAAATTTTAGTTTTAGATTTTATGTTTATTTTGGGGGTTTTTTTTGCCTTTCTGTAATTTTCAACTAGGGTTTTTTCCTAGACAGTGTTTGTTTGTCATTTTTAGATGTTCTGAGACAATTTTGTTGTGTTAATAATAAAACTTTCTATTTTCCCCAAATATTCAAGGACCAAACATCCCTGGAATATATAGAGTGTTTGGATTTTAAAACGATTGTGTAATGCGGGTTTGAAAGGGTCTAACTTTCAGGTCCGATTAAACTACGGGGCCCATAATATATCAAAATGAAGCTGACTCAGAGGCCTACGAGTGGTATTACTACTATAGCTGTAACATAATAGCTTCAGGCCCGAAATCCATCATTCAGGGCTTTAAATTTCAGTTTGAGGTTTTATGTTTATTTTGGGGATTTGTTTTGGTTTTCTTGTAATTTTCAGCTAGGGTTTCTTCTAGACAGGGTTTGATTGTCATTTTTAGATGTTTTAACATAATTTTGTTATATTAATAATTAAACTTTCTATTTTTCCGAAGTATTCACGGACCAGGCAATCTTGGAATATATGGAGCGTTTGGATTTTGAAATGATTACGTAATGCGGGTTTGGAAGGGTCTAACTTTTAGGTTCGATTGAACTATGGGGCCCATATTATATCAAAACAAACTTGACTCAGAGTCCTATGAGGGGTGTTATCGCTATAACTGTAACACAATAGCTTCTGGCCCAAAATCCAAAGTTTAGGGCTTCAAATTTCAGTTTTAGCTTTTATGTTTATTTTGGGCTTTTTTTTTTGTCTTTTTGCAATTTTTAGCTAGGGCTTTTTCTTAGCCAGTGTTTGTTTATCATTTTTAGATGTTTTGAGATAGTGTTGTTGAGTTTATAATAAAAATTTCTATTTTCCCCAAATATTCACGGACCAGACACCCCTGGAATATATAGAGCATTTGGATTTTGAAACGATTGCGCAATGCGGGTTCAGATGGGTCTAACTTTCAGGTTCGATTGAACTGTGGGGCCCATAATATATGAAAACGAAGCTGACTCAGAGGCCTACAAGGGGTGTTACCACTATAGCCATAACACAATAGCTTTAGGCCCAAAATCCATCATTTAGTGTTCAAATTTCAGTTTGACCTATTATGTTTATTTTGGTGGTTTTTTATTGGTTTTTTTTCAATTTTCAGCTATGGTTTTTTCTTAGATAATGTTTGTTTGTCATTTTTAGATTTTTTGAGATAGTTTTATTAAGTTAATAATAAAAATTTATGTTTTGCCCAAATATTCACGAATGAGACAGCCCTGGAATATATAGAGCATTTGGAGTTTGAAACGACTGCGAAATTCGGGTTCGGAAGGGTCTAACTTTCAGGTCCAATTCAACTGCAAGGCCCATAATATATCAAAACAAAGCTAACTTAGAGGTTTGTGAGAGGTGTTATTTCTATAGGCATAACACAATAGCTTAAGGCCCAAAATCCATCGTTTATGGCTTTAAATGTCAGTTTGAGCTTTTGTGTTTATTTTGGGGCTTTTTTTTTTGCAATTTTCAGTTAGGGTTTTTTCCATGCCAGTGTTTGTTTGTCATTGTTAGATGTTTTGAGATAGTTTTGTTGAGTTTATAATAAAATTTTCTATTTTCTCCAAATATTCACAGATGAGACAGCCCTGGAATATATAGAGCATTTGGATTTTGAAATGACTGCACAATGCGGGTTCTGAAGGGTCTAACTTTTAGGTCCGATTAAACTACAAGGCCCATAATATGTGAAAATGAAGCTAACTCAGAGGCCTACGAGGGG
>CATIWM010255996.1:0-10686 GCA_949671775.1 Mallotus repandus
GCTTTTCGTATCAAAGATCTTGGGACCCTCAAATATTTCCTCGGCATTGAAGTAGCACGCAACAAAGAAGGGATAACTCTTAGCCAATGAAAATATGCACTAGATCTTCTTGAAGAGGTGGGCTTATTAGATGCTAAACCAGTAAGCTTCCCCATGGAATCACGACACAATCTTGCTGCAAATGTTGGAGATTCAGTATCAGATGTGGGACAATATCGTCGGCTCATTGGTAGACTGTTGTATTTGACCATTACACGCCCTGATATCACTTACCCTGTTCAGGTTCTAAGCCAATTCATGCAAGACCCTCGAGTGCCTCATTTGAATGCAGCATTTCGCATTCTTCGTTACTTAAAGTCTGCGCCAGGCCAAGGCATTTTTCTTTCTTCTTCAAACTTTTTACATTTGACAGCTTATTGTGATTCAGATTGAGCAAGTTGTCCTACAACTAGATGATCGACCACTGGCTACATAGTCTTCCTTGGACAGAGTCCCATATCTTGGAAATCAAAGAAGCAAATTACGGTTTCCCGCTCTTCAGCTGAAGCAAAATATCAGGCCATGGAAAATGCCACAAGTGAGTTATTATGGTTACGTTCCTTGTTTATGGAACTCAAAGTCACATTATCCTCGCCTATGTCTCTCATATGTGATAATCAAGCTGCTCTCCATATTGCTGCCAATCCAGTTTTCCACGAATGAACAAAGCACATCGAGATTGATTGCCACTTCATACGTGATCGTTTGATTAGTAATGAGATACGCACTTCTCATGTTCATTCAAGTGATCAAGTTGGAGATGTTTTCACAAAGGCATTGGGGTTCAAACAGTTTCACCACTTGTTAGGCAAGTTGGGCATCCTTAATCTCCATGCTCCAACTTGAGGGGGAGTGTTAAGATTTTTCTGTCATAGATGTTCCTATTTTAGATGTTTCTTATTTAGCTTTATTTCCTATATTTCTTGCTTCCTATTTGCTTCCTATTCTTTAGGTGCAAGCTTAGTTTTTTTCCTATATTGGATGTACAGATGCTTGTATATATAGCACACATTCTAATCAATAAAGATTATCTTTTACCCATTAATATTTTCTCACAAATGATTGAACTATGACCTTGGCAAGACGCTGAACAAACTAAATAGTCTGTAAGTATACAGAATCGACAGGTAAATTCTATTAACAATCACTAAATTTTACATTTAATTATAAAATGGTACCATAACTTTAATTTTTATCTTTTCAGTTACTTAACTTCAATTTAGCTTTCACAGAGAAGTCACTCACTCAATCCCGGTCATTTTTTATGATGTGGCTACCGGAGTTGCCATGTCATCTGCCACATCGTTGTAAAAAAGAAGGTAATTTTTAATAGTTAGGGTGAATTGATATTAGGAAAAAATTGAAATATAATAACTATTAAAAATTACCTTGGTTTTTACGATGATATGGCTTAAGAAGTGGCAGATGACATGGCAACTCCGATAGTCACGTCAACAAAAATGGTTGGAATTAAGTGAGTGACTTCACTGTGAAAGTTAAATTGAAGTTAAGTAACTGAAAAGTTACAAATTGAAGTTATGGTACCATTTTGTAATCAAGTGTAAAGTTTGGTGACTGTTAATAGAATTTGCCCCCGAATCGACGCATAATATATTAAAGATATTGTTCTTTCAGAGACTATAACCTATCCACCTATTTACTTATTTCTTATCATTTAAGACTTTAGAGTCAAATTTTGAAATTAATCCTAAACTAAAACAAAAGATTGCAATGTAAAATAGAATGACTTTGCAAAACTAAAAGAAACTATCAATGAATAAACTTATTAGGAATTGAATCTCTTCACAATCCTTAATTAATTTAGATTAATGAGTTTACTAATCTTGCATGTCCTAAGTTTTCCTATATTATTGATTAATCTTTCTCAAGAATTGATCAATTTAATTCATGATCATCACCTTAAGTCACTAGATTCCAATTCTCATTGCAAATTTAATTTCTAAAACCTTAATACATTAATCAGCAAATTACACCCAATAGGAATTTAAATCACATATTGTGTCTCTACCTATAAGCAATTGAAACTTATGTTCATAGGTCCATCAAGATTTTGATTTATCAATTTAAAAATCTAATTAAGATTAAGCTAATGGTGATTAATTATCAATCTTCAATTTCCTTGAATTCCTTTAGGTTTATTGCGCCTTCTAGAACCATTCTCTCTTTTATTTGTTCTTTTGAATATGATGCTTTTATATATCCCCTCTAACCCTTATAGTAACCTTAAAAACAAGAAACATTTTCTTCAAGAGTTCTTGAATAAGAAAAGATTGATGAGCTCTCCAATCTCCTGACACACGATTGTGCCATGATTGCACACGGCTGTGCCTACTTCTTGAAATATTTTCCTATGAAAAGTACTCTCAAACATGGCTGTGCTGGGTAGGTGCACGGTCGTGCCAGAATCTTGCCATTTTTACACTTTGATGCACAACCATGTCTAATGATTGGACATTTGTGTTAAATAGTTCATGTGTCAGCTAGAACTTGTAACCTAATTTTCACACTGATAGACACATAATTCAAGCCTGTCATAAAAGTTGTATCTATAAAAGTAAGCTTTCTATAACATCTTGAATCATCTCAATTGGAGTTTCGTAGCTCAAAATATCACTAAAATATTGACAGCTACTCAACCTATAACGAAAACTGCGTATGCTGATTTCAACTCAAGATTTGTCAACTCAAACAAACTCGGATTTTGATGTATAAGCTCAATTCTGAAAGCTTAAGATGTCTACTTCAAATATCTAGAAGATCTCTTTATCATTCTAAAATTCCAAGATATCAAAATTTTCATTGAATCTCAAAAGTCGAATTAGCCCAAACTCTAAAATTGCACTTTAAACTCCAATCTACTCCTAATTCAGAAAAATAACCAATCAGTTCATATTATCACAAAATATATTTTTAAATATAAATGAGTTTAAAATATGTAAAATTCGGCTCTCATCACTACTCCCTATGGTAGTAGGACAAGGAATCAAACATGTCTTTTTGCAATTTTTCAAACCCTTACACTATATTTGGAAATAGAGAAAAAAGAAGAAAGAAAATAAAGAGAAAATATGAAAGAAAAATAATTTTATTTTTTATTTATTTTCCTTTCTTATATTTGGATAGAGAAAAAATAAAAGAGGGAAGAAAATAGACAATTTTAAATTATTATTTTAATTTTTTTCTCTAAAATTTGAATTATATTTAATTATCATTATTTTGGATGGCGATACACGTCGCTACCCGTGATGTTCACAGGTAGTAACGTGCCAATTTTTTTAAAAAAAAAGTCCTTTGTGCCCCCCGATACAGGGAACTATCTACTTGAGGGGAGGGTATTTTGGTAATGTCGCACAGGTATTTACTTAAAGTAAGGGTATTTAGGTAATTTTGTGCAAGTAACGACAACACCGTTGTTGTTGCTACCCACGACATAAATAATTATCCCATTATTTTTCTTTTTCCCCTCCACTTTCTCTTCATTTTGGAGAGACAATGTTGAGTAAAAAATAATGTACGTTTTCTTTTCTTTTATATTTTTCCTCTTTTTTCAAATATAAAAAAGTGGTTGTTCTTTCTCATTTTTCTCATTTATTTTCCTTCCTTACTTATTTTTCACCATTACAAACATAGAGTTTAAAAAAGGCTATGAATATGTCAGTGAGGGAATAGTTAAGCAATAACTACTTTCTAAAAATATTTTAAGCTATATGGTACAATTTCTATAGTTATCAATTTAAAAGAGGATGGCTGCCACGAATGAACCACCATAAAAAAAAAAAAAAAAAAGAATATGAAAAATTTTGTATTAATATAAAGTAGTACAACTTTTGATACTTAGCGTCTGGTGCAGTATGCGGGGTATACCAAAGCAATCAATAATTAAATTTCGAAGGGATCAATTGAGGGTACACACTCATTATTTAATTCCACTGATGCTTCCAAATTAAACAGTCTTGAATTCTAGGAACACCAATGTTCAACCCACTTAATCAAATCCAAGCTCTCTTCATCAGTTTGCGGTGCCATAATGGGCCACGCATGCTTGTGAGCATCCATCCACACAGCCTTCTACTTCGTCCAACCCTTTAAAGAAAGAAAGAAAAAATGTATCATTAGCCCATTATTTTCATTTATATGTACATCAAAATGTTTTTAAAAAAATTCATGATCCACTGCAAGCAAAGTATAGCCCGCAGGTCATGCATTTGCAAGTAGAAAAAATAAAGTTATATTTAATATGTACTATGAGACATGCAATCGACTAAGGAACTACTAATTTAGTAATTAAAGAAAGAGATTATATTTACGATAGTTGTCTTTGGAGATGAGGTTGGAGCACTTGGAAGTAGCACAGCCAAAAGTACAAAACTGATGGGTGCTTTCAGTACTGCTTTGTGCAACTTGGCGCACAATGCACTTAGCGAGGCATTGAAATGGGCAAGCAGCCAGCCATGGTGGAATAGCACAGTCAATTAAACAAGTGTTCATGCAATTCTTGAAATCCATGCCGGCATTGGACTGCCCTGCAAGCATCCCAATTACCTCAAACATCAAAAGAACAGACAATGCTTTTCTCTCCATTTTTTTTTTCTTTGTTAATCAAGATACTAATATGCTACCTCTTCTTGGAACTAAAATTAGGCCCTTCTGTGGTGATTATATAGTTGATATACCATGAGCATTCACTCATATCAGTAAGTAAATCTATGCTCAAATGGAAATACAACAAATACAAAATGTTAACCATGCCATTTTAGATAAACATTACCCAAATACAGAGAAAAAAAGATAACAAATTCCTTGGTTAGCTATGAGCAATTTAGAGGAAAGAGCTGTTGCAACCTATCTACCTTATATATCAGAATTGCACTAATAAATTGATGTATTTTTCTTTTTGACTACCATATATAGTGCAGTGTATTAAGTCTTGTTTCTGGTTGTGGTTGCTTCATACAATGAATATTTTGAACGTTTGAATCTCTACTCATTTTTATCCATACTATCAGTTATGATATGACCTTATATATTAAGGCAAGAAATAGATTATGACTTGTGTATTTGAATTGATTGGAAAAAAAAGAACAAGGACCAATTCATTTTCTGATACCCATGAACCATTTATGAGCAAATTAATTAATAATAATTACACAATAAGGTTGATTATACAATTGTGTGTTATTGTGATTTTCAATTGAGAAAAATTCAAACCAATTAATTTTAGAAATATGATCCTATATGTAACAAATCGTGGGATGATTTAACATATATCTTTTTGAATAAATAAAATATTACCTTCTTATAAAAAAAATCAAAATTTTTATTGTATCTCAGAAGTTGAATTTGTCCAAATTCTAAAATTGCACTTTAAACTACAATTTACTCCTAATTTATAAAAAAAAAAAAAAAAAAAAAAAAAAACCAATCAATTCATATTATCATAAAATAAATCTTTAAACTAACTAAAACTTAAAAAATGAAACTCTAGCCTCCTCTTTTTCTTTCAACATCTTTTCTTTTCTAACTGTTCATCTTCTTTAAGTAAAGAGGGGTGAATTTTTGCCATTATTGGTCTAAAATCACCTATCTACACATTTTTTATCAATTTATTTTTTAAATAAATAGTTATTCCACATAGATTTAGGTTTGATTTTGTTTTTCGTAATTTTGTCGTTTTGTTGTGGCGTTTGGTTTTCATCGTCTTGTTACAACGTTTTATTTTCCGTCTTGTTGTGGGTTTTTTTTTTGTGGACGATTCAGACATGTAAAATATATTTAATTAGATAGAGACAATGAATCAGATTATGGTCGTCAATATGTTGCAGAACCTGAATCATAGGTATTCTAATTATTATAATATTATTAAATTTGTAGGCTTTGAGCCGATTTATTATGTTATTAACCTGAGTGTTATTTTATCCTCTATAATTTTTAAAGAATTCGTATTTGTATTTTTATTATGTATTGCTTGTTTAAATTAATAGAATTATTTTTCTTTTCAAAAAAAATCTTTAAACTAAATATAAATGAGGTTAAAATATGTAAAATTCGGCTACCATCACTGCTCCCTATGGATAGTAGGACAATGAATCAGACATGTCTTTTTGCAATTTTTCAAACCCTTGCACTATACTTGGAAATAAAGAAAAAAGAAGAAAGAAAATAAAGAGAAAATATATATAAAAGGAAAATAATTTTATTTTTTTATTTATTTTCCTATATTTGGATAGAGAAAAAATAAAAGAAAAAAAAATAGATAATTATAAATTATTATTTTAATTTTTTTCTAGAATTTAAATTATATTTAATTATCATTATTTATCTCTTTCCCTTCAGTTTCTCTTCATTTTGGAGAGACAGTTTTGAGTTGAAAATAGTATATACTTTTTCTTCTCTTCTCTTGTATTTTTTCTTCTTTTTTCAAACATAAAAAACTAATTTTTCTTTCTCAATTATTTTTCTTCCTTACTTATTTTTCACCTTTACAAACATAGAGTTTAAATAAGGCTATGGATATACCAGTGAGGATATGGTCAAATAATAACTGTTTTCTAAAAATATCTTAAGTTTTATAAGGTTCAATTTTTATCGTTATCAATTTAAAAGAGGAGTCACCTGTACTATATTCCATTCCGAGTGAACCACCATAAAAAAAAAAAAATATATGGAAAATTTTGTAAAGTTGTACAACTTTTGATACTTAGCATCTGGCGTAGTATGCGGGGTATATCAAAGCAACCAATAATTAAATTTCAAGGGGATCAACAGAGGGTACACACTCATTATTTAATTCCACTGATTCTTCCAAATTAAACAGTCTTGAATTCCAGGAACACCAATCTTCAACCCACTTAATCAAATCCAAGCTCTCTTCATCAGTTTGCAGGGCCATAATTGGTCACGCATGCTTGTGAGCATCCATCCACACAGCTTTCTACTTCATCCAAACCTTTGGAAAAAAAAGAAGGAAAGAAAATTGAAAAATGTATCATTAGCCCATTATTTTCATTTATATGTACATCAAAATGTTTTTAACAAATTCATGATCTACTGGAAGCAAAGTATAGCCCGCAGGTCATGCATTTGCAAGCAGAAAAAATAAAGTTATATTTAATATGTACTATGAGACATGCAAACGACTACTGAACTACCAATTTAGTAATCAAAGGAAGAAATTATATTTACGATAGTTGTCTTTGGAGATGAGGTTGGAGCACTTGGAAGTAGCACAGCCAAAAGTACAGAACTGATGGGTGCTTTCAGTACTGCTTTTTGCAACTGGGTGCACAATGCACTTAGCAAGGCATCGAAATGGGCAAGCAGGGTCCCACGGTGGAATAGTACAGTCAATTAAACAAGTCTTCATGCAATTCTTGAAATCCTTGAAGAAGGCATTGGACTGCCCTGCAAGCATCCCTATCACCACAAACATCAAAAGAACTGACAATGCTTTTCTCTCCATTTTTTTTCTTTGCTAATCAAGATACTACAATGCTACCTCAGGCCCTTCTGTGGTGTTTTTATAGTTGATATACCATGAGCATCCACACATTTAAGTAAGTAAATCTATGCTCAAATGGAAATAGAACAAATACAAAACATGCCATTTTAGATAAACGTTACCCAAATACAGAGAAAAAAAGACGGACAAATTCCTTGATTGGCTATGATGAACAATTTAGAGGAAAGAGCTGTTGCAACCTACATTACATATATCAAAACTGCACTAGTAAAATGAAGTATTTTTTTTCCCAAAAAAAAAAAGAAGTATTTTTCTTTTTGACTACCATATATATATATATAGTGCAGTGTATCAAGTATTGTTTCTGGCTGTGGTTGCTTCATACAACGAATATTTTCAACCTTTGAATCTCTCCTTATTTTTATTGATACTATCAGTCATGATATGACCTCATATATTAAGGCAAGAAATAGATTATGACTTGTGTATTTGAATTGATTGGGAAAAAAAAAAAGAACAAGGACCAATTCATTTTCTGATATATATATATATATATCCAAAAGGTTAATCATACAATTATGTTTTATTATAATTTTCATTTTAGAAAAATTCAAACCAATTAATTTTAGAAATATGGTCCTATATGTACCAAATGTGGGATGATTTAACATATATCTGTTATAACTTTAATTTTTTTACTATCAATTTTGATTGGTTCAACTTTAATTTTTAACCAATTACACCCAAAATATAGTTCTAAACACTAGCATTTCAAAAACTACAAGACCAAAAGCACTGCAAAGAGAAAATAGAGAAAAAGAAAAAGAAACATTGCATGACTTGACAGTGTATCGGCTGTTAATCGAAGGCTTAAAAATTGTGAGAGACTGTTCATATTTGGACGTTAAATCTTTAAAGATTAAAACTTTGACAATTTAGATCTTCAAACTTTGATCTAATGCCAAATCATTCATGTGGGTTTAACCACATAAAATTGGCCAATATTTGCAAGTTCCATTCTTCTTCATGCCTCCAAATCTAAACAATAACTGCAAATTCTTGTATAAACTTACACTTGGTATATTACACTTAATACAAAACTTTGTAATATAAAGATATGCATCTCATTTTTATTGGCAAAGTATAAATCACTTGATTGATATGTAACAAATTGTACCATTACGTGTAATACACTTGATGTAAGTAAGAATCTCCTAATAGTAATAATAATAAGAATTTCATACTTTATAATGCTACTAATAAAGGATCATAGTAATGAAGAGATGTTGGATTATAATGGAATTATAGCTAAGAAATCAGTAACAACATTTATTTGAAGAATTGCACTCATTTATTTATCTATAATTGAGTTTTATTTAAGGAGGTACACTCATTGTTCATCTAATCCACCCAATTAAGATTGCTGAACAACACCTTCTTCTTGAATCAATTCAATTACTTAAAAATCATATTCGTCAATTTGCAAGCCCTAATTGACGCAAGATCGTGAACAGCCATTTACACAATCTTCCACTTCATCCAAACCTGCAAAACATAAATAAACAAAAATTATAGAAATTGCTAAAAAAAATGCCCAGTAATATTGAACTTCCAAAATTAACAAAAAAAATCATATGTTTCGCAAATATTAGATTGATATTAGCTAGGACGAGAGACACTTACGATAATTGTCGTTGGTGATGAGCTTGGTGCATTTGGAGTTAGAGGTAGCACACCCAAAAGTGCAGTACTGGAGGGTGCTTGCAGTGGCTGTTGCAGATGGGTGGATGATGCATTTAGCAAGGCACATAGCAGGGCAAGTCAATGACCATGGTGGAATAGCACATCCAATCAAACAATCCTTCAAGCAATGCTTGAAACCCCCAAGAAGAGCATTTGACTGCCCTGCAACCATCCCTATGACCACACACATTAAAAGAAATGACAAAGCTTTTCTCTTCATTTTCTTAAAAAAAAAATAATATCCTCACTAATTGTTCTTAAAATCTGTATGAGCTATGTATAAGGATGCTTAATTGCTGCTGACTGACACAAAACTTGAGTTTCTAATGGTGTTTATATAACTGGTGTGGTGTGCATAATTAAGTAAAGTATATACTTTAGTGGAAGTATAATCATTAAAGAGTCACTAATCATGCAATTTTAGAAAATTAAATTTGTCTAAACAAAATTAATCCAAGATCTCTTGATTTCCAAATTATCAGCCTTAAATTAATCTATCCACACTACCAGATCAAACCCTTCAATTTAAAAAATGCAACTTCATAAGTTGAATTTTATAAATCAGAAGTATAGCAGCAACCACATGTAATACGGTATTAACACTATAAATTAATAATTTTAGAATAAAAAAGTATTAATTGAAAGAGATATTAATCAAGCTAGTATTTATTAATTTACAAAATATAACTAGATTTTATATAAAATATATTCTTTACGAAGTTCAATTATTTTTTGATCAAATAAAGTATATTTATACATATATTAATCTTACATACTATTTAGCATATTATATTATTTCGTTTTATAAATGTTTGATTAGTTCCTCCAAAAATTTTATTTAAGTAAAACAAAAATTATAATACAGCACATCAGTTTTAAGAAAAAACAATGGTTAATGTAGGTATAGAAAATGGAATTTTTTTTTTCCCGGTAGAAATAGTTAGTATGTTACGGTGTTAGCTTATAGGAGCACGAGGGCAATGCTAAAAAAGATCCACATGCACATTTGTGGGCATGTTTGGTTTAACTGTTTATAGTTGCTGATAGTTGATAACGGATAACTGATAGCTGTTAGCTAATAAATATGAATTGTTTAGTAAAATATTGTTAGATGTTACTATTTCTATGTGAAATGACTCTTAAGAGTATTGTTTATTTGTAAATATAATTTCATATGCTTATTATAATATTTTTTAGTTATGCAAATTATTTAAAAAATATATATAGTAATAAACAATAATTTATTGTCTTCAATTTATATATTATTAAAATAATTAATATAAATTATTTAAAAATAAATTTTAAAATATAAATATTATTGAATTATTTTTTAAAAATAATTATAGGTATAAATATAATAATTATTTAATTATTAATTATAATTTACAATTTTTATTTAATTAAGAATCATAAAAAATTAATTA
>CATIWM010256024.1:0-21436 GCA_949671775.1 Mallotus repandus
TCTGGTGGCCACATTAACCCTATCGTTACCTTCGCTGCTGCACTCACTGGCCTCATATCCCTATCAAAAGCCTTCATATACATTTTGGCTCAATGTGTTGGTGCTGTTGTAGGTGCACTAGCTCTAGAAGCTGTGGTCAATGGCAACATTGAGAAAACATTTTCACTAGGAGGCTGCACCCTTAGCATTGTTACACCAAGCCCACATGGGCCAGTTACTATCGGTCTCGAAACTGGACAAGCCCTTTGGCTAGAGATAATTTGTGGGTTTGTGTTTCTTTTTGCTTCAGTTTGGATGGCTTTTGATGACCGCCAAGCCAAGCCGTTAGGTCGAGTTGTTGTTTGTGTTATCCTCGGGACAGTGCTAGGCCTTCTCGTGTATGTGTCGACTACGGTTACAGCTGCCAAAGGCTATGCTGGTGCTGGTCTGAATCCAGCAAGATGCATTGGTCCAGCAATTGTTCGAGGGGGCCATCTATGGGACGGGCACTGGGTGTTCTGGGTAGGACCATCTATTGCTTGTGTGGTATTTGCTTTATATACTAAGGCTATTCCATCTCAGCTGGCTCACACTATTGTTTAAAGTTAAGTAATTTGTGTTCTTGGCTAGATGGAAGTCTATATATATTGTATTTTATGCTGCAAATTAACAGCAGAAAGTTGGATCTGTAACAACTTAATTTCGTCTACATATGTATTTTTTAATTATACTTGACTTGAAGAATTTATTATGGCCCAATGTTTGCATGGTTTGATGTATAGGCATTGTGAAACATATTGAATAATTATGGGAATGAAAACATGCAATCAATTTTAAATTGGGTCATTGGTCTAAAAAATCAACGTTTGGGAATTATTATAAAAAAAAATTTATAGTTTTAGTTTTGGCATAAATATTTTAAGTTGGTTTATTTTTTATATAACCTATTATTGATGATTTTAGTTAAATGTAAATATTGAGACACTGACATAATATCTTAGGTTGCACTATTGATATGAATACTTTTATTACTTCATATATTTATTGATGTAAATAGACAAAATATTTAAGATTTGTAACAAATTTATCTAAAATTTTAATTTTAGAATGTTAGGTATAATTGTTTGAGTGCAACTGATAGTTGTTTACTATTTGGTTATAACTTTAACTAATAGCTGGAAGAATGCCTATTTGTTGCTAGTGATGTCAACTTTAACTTAAAACTTTTCATGAATAGCTCATCTCCATTTAAAAGTAATTACTTAATTATTCTTATTTATTAAAATTATCCATTTACATTTAGATTAAACTAACAACTATGTATTTTTATAGTATTAATTTATTTTCACCATTTTCTAATTAATTTTTTTGAACTTTTTTAAGGATATACAAATTTACTATATATTTCATATATTAGTAATTTTTTTTATATTTTTATATGTATTTTTTAAAAGTAACTAAAAATATAGTATTATATAATTTTATTACATTTAATTATACTATATTTATATTATTTTTATACAAATTAATAAACATTATTTAACAAATATATAAATATATATAGAGAGAGAGAGATTATAAGTGCGTAAGATGTTATATTTTAAACACTTATTAACAAGAATTTTAAAATTTATAATGGAAAATTTGTTGACTTTTGGCAAAACTCAATAAAAGATTTTCTTTGCTTTCTTTGTTAGGATAGATAGATATTTTTATTATTATTGTTATCGTTTTTAAGTTACTTTTGAATGAATAAGTTATTATTGTTTCCTTTCAATGTAGAATGGAAACTATGGCAAAATCACAAGTATGGAAGATCAAGGGATGAGAGCTTAAATTCATGAAGACTCAGGAGAATTAATCTCAGCATTTTGATGACTTGCACGATATGTGCAGTAGAGGCATGACTGTGCTTGAAAGGAAGTTTTCAGATCTACAAAAAAGAAATTGTTGGTTGTGCAATAAAGAGACACGACCTTGTATGGGTCCCTAAATTTTCAGTTCCTTGGAAGTGATTTCTACAAGGTTGTGTTTGAAGAATGACACAATTGTGCTTGATTTGATGCAATGTCACCTTTTCAGCTCAGCAATAGACACGGTTGTGTGCATGTTAGACACGACTGCACTTGATCTTGAGATTTTTAAGAATACAAATGGAAGGTTATAGACACCTTTCAATATTTGTATATGGTGTTCTTTACTTACTTCCTTTATAGTATTGAGATTTTGTGGCCTTTATCATGCACTTCTAGGTTCTAAAACTCTTGAAGAATTTTTTTTTTTTCCGTTTTCGCTTGTGTATGGAAAGATAGAAATAAAATGACAACAATAATTTTAGGCATTCACTTGTTCTTGCTAGGTATAGGTGCTTTTCTTCTAATATTCAAGGCTTGTATATGATACCTGGGCTCCGGAGGATGTGTGTTTGTGGGTGGGGTGTGGGAGGGGGAATGTAAGGAAAATTACCAACTTAACTCTTAGCCTAAGTGTTATTTTTTATTGTTTACTAAAATCGTCCATTAGAGGAGAATGGTAGATTGTTAGTGTGGACGATTTGAAAGATATAATTGAAGAGCATGTACAGTTAGGTTCTATTTATCTATTAGGAAAATCTGTCACATTTTAAATATTTTTATTAATTTTTATTAAATATTAATATTATTAAATATTTATATATTAAAATTTTAATTATTTATTCAAAAAATCTTTTTTAAAATATTAAAAATTTATTTAAATATCTTTATTTTTATTAATATTCTATTGTTATATGTTTTATTATTAATTAATATTATCTTATATTAATATTATTAATTAATATTATTTTATTTTATTATTAATTATTATTTTAATAAATCCTATAAGACACAGCCGTTGCAACTTTGACACAGTCGTGTATCAACAGCTATCAAACAAAAATTCAAATATTGAAAGAAATTTCGGAAGGGATATAAATTTATACCTTTCATTTTTTTTTAAAGAAAGCAGGTCTTAAGGTTAGCCACCTTAGAAAGAAAGAATGAGAACAATTATCATTTTTTGTATATATTAGTAAATTAAAATTACTAGATTATGATATAATTTAATATTTAAGATATATAAGTTTCACATAAATAAATAATAAAATAAATTATCAATCAATATTTATTCGATTAAATGATAGATGAAAATATAATTTATTTGATTTATATTATTTATAACTTTTTGAATATTAAATATTTTAAAATATTTTTGAAGATATTAATTGCTATTTTGAACAAAAGTCTTATTAATGAAAACTTATAAACTAATATTTTTATAATTTCTTAAAAATTCTTAACTTAATTTGTCACGACCAGAATCGAAGGTTCGTGACCGGCACTAGGGATTGGAGATACATAAGATAACTGAATCCCATAACAAGCCTTAAAAAATTTATTCGCAGAAATAAACGATACACTTAACAATAAAATAATAGATGGACAATATTATTTAAGCATAAAACAGTACTCTTTAAATACAATATTTTAGTTCAGATACAATATTTAAATACAATACAAAATACTAATAATACAAATTTAAAATTTAACTATTGCGGTGTCTAGAATTTAATTACACAGTACACAATCTAAATTAACATACTCAATCCTGTCGGTGAAGAATGAACTCAGCGCAAAGGAGGAATACTAGTAGATTGACTGTGAGGTCCTGAAAAAAATAAATTGAGGGAAATCAAACCTCACTGAGTGAATCAATTTTATAAAATGCATGCTGGTTTTAAAAATCAATTATTAAAATTCTTTCTAAAATAAAATAGAATAAAATAATTATGATTATTAAAATCATTTACTTTTCTCGATAATGCTATATCGAGTCTCTTTAAAATTTCTGAAATCAATTTAATATAAAATCTCGTATAAAATATTTAAAATATTTATTTTGGTGGAAAACTGGTAGAATTCTAAACCATTATTTTTATAGCGTTGCGGCTCTCTTAATCCAAGTGATTGCCGTCCCGAGAGTAAAACATCAACCGAGTTACTGCCACAGTCATTTCACTTATTCCATAGTGGATGTCCCGAGAGCAAAGCATCAACCGATTTACATCCCTTTTTCATATCATTATCGGTCCGAGAGCAATGCATCAACTGATCTCAATCATATACATATATATCATATACTAGATATTACCAGTGTGCATGTGATCCTAGTGATACCCACTAGGTAACACATTCTACCATTATTCCCAAATTAAATTTGGATTATAATTATTTAAATCAAATAAATAAATAATTTATAAAAATGGATAAACAAGCAATTTAATAAATAAATAATCATATTAAATAATTTTATCTCGTAAACATGTTTTATTTTAATTACTAGAAAATTTAATTTAAATACATACAACATACATCTTATAAAATCAACTCACAGGTGGAGCGTGTCGGACGATGCGTTCTCTGCTGCCCTTGTGCTACTGCTCGTGCCCCGGAGTTCTCTAAAATAAATAATATTTATTTAAAATATGCTTGTAAAATAATTAAATGAATTCATGAAATAAATGAATGACGAAACTGACTCGATCTAAGATACAATGCTAATCAGACTCTGAATTACGACACATGTCGATATCACACTTTACGAGAAATCTACCAAAAATTCGGCAGAGTTTCCCCTGTAAAACAGACAACCATCTACTAAAAGTAGAATCGACCCTGCAATAAAACACACTTCAAATATTCCACATAAAATAACACTCGGGTCAGACTCCCAAACTACTCATAATTCCGATCGAGTTCTAAATTCACAATAAACCATAAAATAATATAATTTTTCAATAAATCATAAAATCTCATTTAAATACCACAATTCAAATTATTTTCACAATAAATTATAAAATATATTTATTTTCAATTTAATAGTAAAATTATAACTTATATTTAAAGTTTCGTTAATAAACATATATAATTCAAACTTTATAATTAAATTAACATTTGTTGCAAATAATAATTTAAATTACTTAAATACATTATAAAATTTACAAATAACTCAATTAGGCTTAAAATAATAATTAAACTTATTATTTATATATTTTTCTAAAATTAATAATAATTAACTAAAAATAGGAAATAATTTATAAAAATTATTTTTATACCATTTATACATATTGATTTACATTAATTTCAATAAAAATATAAAATTCACTAATTTTTTCAGAAATCCATTTTTCACATAAATATTCAAAAATTTATAATAAAAATTCTATACATAATTTTAATAAATTTTCTTCATGAAACTTACTCAAAATAATTACTAAAATGTATTAAAAATATATTCAACCCGAGAACGGAGCAGTTCCAGAACAGTAACTCCGATCATTGAAAATAGTACAAATTTCAAAACAATTTCAGAAAAATAAATAAAAATCATCAATGGGTAGCTCATAACTTCTAAAACAAATAATCCTAAAGCACCAAAATCTAATAATATCATTAACAAGCTCAAAACGATAATTTACTCAAGAACACATAAACTAAAAATCAAATTTTGAGAGGCTTGCCGGAGTTAATTCCTTAAAAAAATTAAGGATTTGGGAAGCCCAGAGGATGAGGAAGCTAAAGAACTAAATATTTCCGACTGGGAACGTCAGAAAAGTCGCCAGCCAAAAATTACAAACCGACCAAAACCGAACCGAAGCAACCGAAGAAGATGGCTGCTGCTGGACGACGGTCAGGCGACGGCTGGCTGGCTGCAGGTGGCAAGAGGTTGGTGATGACAGTGGCTGCTGGTCGGAAATGGAGGAAAGGAAGAAAGGAAGAAGAAAAGAAAGAAAAAAAAAATTTATCCCAATTTTTTTTTTTAAAAAAAAACTATTGCCTTGTCCTGCTGTCCTTCTTTTTTTATAATAATAATAATAATAATAGAAAAATACTACATAAAAATTAATTTCTCTCTCTAAATCTTAAAATACACACAATAAAATAATTTTATTAAAATAAAATTAACTCACTTTTATAAACTAATAATTAAAATAATTTTCATCACCAATTATTTAAATTTAATTTCACAAAATAATAATCTCAGTATTAATAAAATATTTATTAACACTGCAAGTCTCAAAATATATTTTAAAATTTTCAAAATAAATTCGGGTGTTTACATAATTAATGTAGAAAGTACAAATTTAAAAGTATTTTTATTTATAATAATTAATATAAGTTCTAAATTGTCACTTAATTTTAATTTTTTTATGTATTATTTTGAATAATGTTAATTTAAAATTAAAATAAACTAAATTTGCATAATCAAATTTTATTGATTATTTAATTATAAATTATAAATTTCTATAATTTACAATGTATAATTTATAATATTTTATAAATGTATTGTTTTCATAACCTGAATTTTTTTTATAATTTTGTGAATATTATAATTAAAATTCTAAAGTATAAACAAGCCGACACTTTCATATTAACTTCATTTTATAATTTAAATGAAGAATATATTGCCAACTTAAGCTCATAAATGAATTAAGCAATAATTGGCACTTTCACATTGTTTTTTTAATAATTTTTTTTAATCTAATAATTTATTTTCTTGTGATATTTTTCTCTATTTTCTTATTCACCTCTAGGTTAATAACTCTAACAACTATAAGTACATCAATACTGGCTTCATACCGTCAAACTATAAAATAGTTTTTAAAATCAACAATGACTTACATTTCAACATAAATTTAATTGCGCCTTTTATACGCTAATTTTTATCAAAATTAAGATTTAGTCTCCAAATTTTTTTTCCAACTTTGAGAATTTTATTTTTTTCAAATAGAATTATGATAGTATTTAAGTTAAAAAAAAAAGAATAGAGTTTAAAAATAAAAACAAAGTAGCAAATTTTCAAAAATAAATTAAAATTTATTCTAAAGATGACAATTACCTTTCACGTTAAATAGAACATTATACTCATTTTGGTTCTTATTACTGTATGTATTTATATAGTTATAGTTATTTAATTATAAATATTAATATATAAATTTGTAATATATATTAATAGTTATAATTAAATAAAAATAATTTAATAATTTTTAATTTTATTAAATATATAAAAAACATATACACTACAAGAAAAATGCAGTTTATAAATGAATTTTTTCGTTTCTAAATATATAACAATTCGTTTCTAATCAGATTAGAAACAGATTTAAAAATGGAAATAGGTAGTTGGTAAAATGCTCGTTGCAACTCAGATTAGAAATACAATTTCATTTTCTATTTCTAATTAGAAACGGAATTGTAACAAAATTTTTCCATTTCTATTACAAAATTGGAGAGCTATATGTTTAGAAACAATTTCCGTTTCTATTTTAGCAACAACATCAAATTTGTTTCTAATTTAAAAATAGATTTACTATTTCTAATTGTTCAAACACATTTGTGTTTTTCATTGTTAATTTTGAAACAGAATTTGTTGTCCGTTTCTAATTTTAAAACTTAAATTTTTTGGTAATATTTATCATTTGGAGTAGCAAAACTGATTATATCAATTTATATAAAATATTAGTCAATAGTTTTAATAATCCAGAATTGATTATTGATGAAAAGATACTTGCTTAAAAATTAGGGTAAATTATAAAAAAATTATGACTTTTAGTGATTTTTGCAATTTTGACATATTTTTTTTAGCAATGTCATTCACCAACTTTTAAATTTTTGCAATTCAATACACCGATTGAAAATTCGGTAAAACTTTACTGACGTGGACACCGAAAAAATCTAAGTTAATCCATGTAAGTGTCACATCAAAATGCACCTTTTTGACTATTTACAAAAAATACATAACTTTTGATATTTTTTACAATTTAAACATGACCTATTGATTTTGATAAATTAATACATATTTTTTTTATTTAATTAATATTTTTCAATTGATGCATGTAAAGTAAATATTTAAGTAATGAAAATTTAAAATTTATTTTTCTAATTAAATAAAATATAAATTTTATTGCTTATTTTTATGCAATGAACATTTAATTGATACATTAAAATTGATATGTATTTAGTTATTTTAGATTAAATTATTATTTTATAATATTTAAAATATAAAAATATTTAATTTAATCAAATTGTATTGTATTATTTAAATTGACTTAAAAATTAAATAAATTTTATAATCAAATTATACATAAACAATTAATAATATATACGTTCCATTGAAATCAAATCTTAATTTTTCTTTTATTGATGAATTTATAGTAATTAATTAATATTTTTAATTTTTAATTTTTTATTAATAAATTAATTTTAAATTAATCAAAAAAATAAAATTTATTAAATAATCAAAAATATAAAATTAAAAATATTAAGTAAAAATTAAAATTTATATCATGAATTATTTTATGTAAAATTTAATTATAAAAATTATTTAATATGTAAATTAATTTAAATAATAAAATACAATTTGATTTAATTAATTTTATATCGCTTTGAAAGTATCAATTAAATGTTCATTACATAAAAATAAGTAATAAAATTTTTATTTTATTTAATTAGAAAAATAAATTTTGAACTTTTATTATTTAAATATTTGCTTTACATGCATCAATTGAAAAATATAAATTAAATAAAAAAATAAATATATATATATTAATTTGTCAAAATCAATAGTTCGTGTTTAAATTGTAAAAAATGTCAAATGTCATGTACTTTTTATAAATAGTCTAAATGGTGTATTTTGGCGTGACGCTTATGTAGATCAACTCAAATTTTTTCAGTGTTCACGTTAGTAAAGTTTCACCAAATTTTTAATTAGTGTATTAAATTATAAAAATTTAAAAATTGATGAATGATATTATCACAAAACATATGTTGAAATTGTAAAAACTACTAAAGAAGTGAATTTTTTTATAATTTACCCTAAAAGGATTGAAAGTTCATAATTTCTAAAATTCCAATCTCACAAGGGTCTAAAAAGACTGTGAGTAACTTCAACCTAGTTCATGTGAACAGTCTACAACCAAATCTAGCGCTAATTCCTCCACTGTTTGTTGGTTAATTAGTGAGACACAGTGAGTCATAGCCAACCAAGGAGCTAGAAAATTTTATTCACCGAAATCAAAATTTACTAAAAATTATACAATTAATTTTTTAAAAGTCAATGGATGAAAATGTAATATTATTTATATTAAAAATTAATAAAAAAAAAGGTAAGTATAAAAAGATTTGATGGCAAGGGCTTCTCCCCCGTCTATGTATAGTTATATATTGAATTATATGTTAGTATATTGATCGTGTGTTACATAGTGTACGTAGTTATTTCTTACATAAATTTTTTTATCAATATTTTTATAAATTAAAAAATTTAAATATTTATAATTGAACTTTTATGATAAAATTTAATTTAATCACAAAAAAATTATTTTTAACAAGTGTATCATGTTTAACTAATAAATATGTGCCATTCATCCATATAAATTATAATTTTTAATTAAAAAAAAGATAAGAATTTTAAATAATTTAAAATTATTAGGGTGCACCACGAGAGACAGTGGTTCAAAATTTTAATTATTTCAAAAGAAAAGAGTAAAATTATTTCAAAATTTTTTAATTTAATTTTTGTGATATTTTTATATGTTCTTTAAAATTTTAATTTTCTTTGAGAAGTAAAAAAATATTTGTCATAGTTTTATGTCAAATTATAAAAGAATTGACAATGTTAATTGGTTGAAATTTTTAAACATAATTATGAAAGGGATAAAAAAAATTGAAGGACTTTCTTAGTGAGATAGAGCAGTAGTGAATTTCCCAGTTGTTGATTTATAGAATTAATTTTATCTGATTAATTGAAAAAACTGCAGGACCTAAATGAAAAAACATGAAACTATATGTATATTTTTGTACTTTTTCTAATATTTGCTTGAACAAAGGTGGCTGGCGTTCGGTGACTAAAATGAACGTGGACGTATGCATGCAGTCCCGAGTGAAAATTGCAGTGCGTTGGAATCAGCAATTTGCTGATTAACCACCAAACAACTCTCTTCCGGTTTTGGAAAACCGCCGGTTCTGGTCAAATCCACTTCAAAGAAAAAGCGACTTTTTGCTCATTGTTTTTGCAACTCATCAATACGGTCCCGTTTTTAGAAGGTTTTTTTTTTTTATGCCTATTTAGCTACCAAATTTATGAAACCACTAACCAACATCAGGGTTGGGAAAACTAGGCTAAAATATTATATCTTGATTCACAGGTAATTTTTTTTAGGTTCGTTTTATTCTAAAATATAATACCTTATATTGTTTATGAACATTTATTTAATCTTTGAAATATAAAAAAATTGTTAATTTTTATAGGATAATACTTTTTCATAAATATAAAAACCAATATCTTCTGTTAATTTAATATATATTTTATAAATTTAATATGTTTTTTAATCGGATTGTTGATTTTTAAAAAATAAAACATATTTTTATAAAATTAATTGTTACAATTATAAATTTTTTTAAAGTATTAATACTATTATTCTAATTGAAAAATGCTATTTTGTAAAATTGGTGGAGTTTTGCAAAAAAGACTACATTTTTAATGAGGTTAAAATATTTTGTGAAAACATGAAAAATCATTGTTATTTTTATAAACTATCAATTTTTATTCTTCAAAATATTTTAAAATATATAAATATTAGAAAAATCTATACATATATGTATTTTAAAATTTTAAATCTATTTAAATGTATTTGTATTATTTAATATTTTTATAAAAATTTATAAAATTAAATTGAAAAGAGGTGATTTTTTCATATTTAAAAATTATTCAAGTAATTTATAGTTTTTATTTTATTGTATCATTTTTTATTTAATAAATTTTAATCATTTTTTTTATTTATATTTTAAAATAATTAATGAATTGTATATTAATTTGCATTTTTCTTGCTATTGCGTATGACTAGAAAAATTTAAAATTATCCCAACACTACATTTTAATTCCATATAGTAGGAAACAAAAGAACCTCAAATGTCCAATCAACTCATATACGATATCTCATTATATATATATCTATATGATCACTTGCTAGTTTGCCTTTTGCCGCTGAAAATTACTCAAAACCTGCGAAATTAGATCCCATGTGTTAACCCAGTAAGTGATTGCTGAAACAGCTCTACATATAAAACATGCCTCAAATCAAATGGAGCAAATAAGATTTATATTGCATAGATTTTTTTTTTTAATTTATAGGTAGGGGTGAATTGAGTCAAACCGACTTGTAAGTAGGGGTGTGCAAAAATTGAACCGGATCAATTTTGGTTAGATTGATTAATATTTTTTTATTTTTTAAATCGAACCAAATTTTTGTTCGGTTCGATTCAGTTTTTATACTCATAAAATTGATTAACCGAACTTTTATATATATTTCATTTTAAATAATATAATAATATAATAAAAATAAAAAATTATTTATATTTATAAAAATTAATTTGTTTAGTCGGTTCAGTTTTTATGTTAAAAAATCAGTTTTTTCTGTCGGTTCAGTTTTTTAATTGGTTCGATTCAATTAATTCGTTTTCGATCAAAAAATAATCCAAAACCAACCAAACCGACCGAATTCACACCTATACTTTCAAGTTACTAGAAATCGACTTAAAGAAAATTTTAATAATTGAGTCCAAACTTAATCTATTTGAGTTGGTTGTCAAGTTGAGTTGGAGCTTCTTAATATTTGACACAATAAACTCTCGAGTCTAATTAAATCTAATTAAATTTTTACATATTTATTATTTTATCTTTTTATTTTAATATAATTATAAAAATACCATATTGAATTGAGCCAAACTTTAATATTTGAAAATATATATTATAAAATTTTATATGAATAATCAAATTAAATTGAGTTTGAGTATACAAATCATTTAATTGTGTTAAATTTGGGTTTAAAAGTATTTGATAAGATTTTAAGTCAACTTTTAAATTTAAAAGTTGAGTCAAACTCGAACTTGACACTATATTGATTTGACTCAATTCGATTATATTTCTATTAATAGAGATTTAATCGACCTAAAAATTAATCAACTACATAATATAAAATAACTTTTTTATATAAAATAAAAATTAATTTTATAAGTCACCAAAGAACTCGAATTGTACCAGATGTTGTTAATGAGACGTGACTTAATCAAATACCATATGTGCACTAATGACTGAAAGTCGGATTGGTGGCAAAGATTGCTCCACATAAAATACTATGGACGATAGACATATAGTTGGCGAATCACTTTATTTGAACATTTATATAATAAAATCAACAATAGTGTATTAATCACATTGTTAGCAATTAAAACTTGTAAATTTTGCCATTTGTGTTCCTCTCTGTACTATCTAGTTCGGAGATAAAAAGAAATTAGACTATATATATTAATTTATTTTATAATATAATCAAAATCTCTTTAATTTAGAAAAAGTGAAGCAAATGAAATAAAAATGGTGTAATCTTTTTCTATTTCTATCACCTCGGGGAAGAAAATTGTGTTGTCACAACTTTTTTTTTTTTTTTTGAACAGAATATTGTCACAACTTATTTGACGAGTTTAGCACGCAGTTGACACTTTTTATTATTTTTAGTTTTTAAAAATTTTATAATGTTTTTTAGAATTTAATTTTTTAGGAAAATAAATAATTTATTATATTAGTAATTAAATAAGTAAAAATATAATATAAATAAGAAAAAGAAGAATAAAAAGTGCAAAATTTCAAAAATTCCAATCTCTCAACAACGCCAAGAAGACTCTTAAGTAACTTTATCTTATTTCATGGGCTAATAGTATCTATAATCAAATTTAGTGCTAATTCCTCCACTTTTTGTGGGTTAATGAATGAGACCAGGTGTAACATAGCCAACCAAGGAGCTAGACAATTTTATTTAGAGAAATCAAAATTTACTAAATTTGTATAATTAATTTTGAAAAAGTCAATAAATTAATATATTATAGTTTTTATATTTTTTAATTATAATATAAAATACATAAACGTTAGAGATAGAACAAGCTCCTTCATAACACTATGATGATTTTTATATTAAAAATCAATAAATATAAAAACTTGATGGCTAGAGTTTCTTTTGCCTTCTCTCCCCGCCTGTATATAATTAGCTAGCAATTTTTTTAGTGTATTGGAAGACTAATAGTTATATTTTCATTTTTTACATAAATTTTTGCCAATATTTTTATAAATTCAGAACTTTAAAATATTCATAATTGAATTTTTACTTAGAATTTAATTTACTCACAAAAATTTCTTTTTAATATATACATCACTGCAAATAATTAATTAATATATATTTAACTAATAAATGGCCATTGGAGTCTGGTGTACTGGTCATGAAGGCATGTTGAGAGGTGTGGGATCAATTTACCCTTCCCCATTTCATGTAGTAAAAATTTCTTTCCCCCTACTAACAATACTAACTATTGTAATTTGGCAAAAAAAAAAAAAAAAAAAAACTAATAAACATATGACAATTATTCATGTAAATTATTTTTCTAATTAACACAGAGATAAATAATTTAAGTAATGATAATGCTTAGCTCATATAAAATTAAATTTTATAAATTAATAATGATAAAATTCAAATATTATACTTAAAAAAAAAAAAAATATATATATATATATATATATATATAAGTGGATTTTTTTCCTTTATATGTTAGAAATCATTGAATGTAATGTTTTAGTAATTAAAAATTTGAAAATTCTTTAAGAAAATTACTAGGTCAAATGCTCTATTTTACCACTGAACTTTATCCTTTTGACCCATTATATCCCTCAATTTTTATTGTAACCAATACAACATCTAAACTTTTATTTACGACCTATTTAACACATGAGCTGCACAAATCTAACGGGTGTAATACACGCAAGTTGACGTGTATTAAATGTGCTGAGTTGAAATGACAGACATTAAACTCTAATCCTATGTCTCGTTAAAATTTATAATACTGTTACTTATTAATTAAATATTAAAAATTAAATAAAATAATTAAACTCTGACCCTAACTTTTTTTTTTAACAAATCATCTCTCTTCACCTACCCAATACTATTGCCACCAGTCCACCATCTTAACTCCTCGCTGACCTAAATCACGAGAAGTTATTTCTAGTTACACGTCTTCTTCTTCCACCTATTCTTCAACACCGAAAAGGTCTCCATCACCATTGATTTCGCGACCAACGATTATGACGACACCGATTCCTTTTGCTCCTTCAACAATAAGGGCAGTGTGGACACAGAGGAATAATGTTTACCGGCTTTATTCACTAGCATTCTTCTACAATCTACTACTACAATTTCTATATACGTAACCAAGACACAAACTTTAATCAAAACCCAATTGATAAATTCACTTTTCTGGTGAGATACAAATGTTTTAGATTGAAAAGAGCAGTCTTTTTTGGATGTGTGTGTTGTGCTTGTCTCTTTGCCTGTATAGTGTATATTGTGTGAAAAAGAAAAAAAAGGGTCTAGCTATTTAGTACTTGGTTGTTTTGTTATGGATTTCATTCTTTCTTTTCAGTGCATTGACTCTGAATTTGAAATGGGTTTTGGTTCAATTTAGATTTTTTCTTTTGTTTTGATTTTTAAGAGAAATTTGAGCATAATGACTTGAAAGAATATAGGAGTAAATACAGCTGCCAAAGGTGTGATATCTAAGAAATTGACTCTTATGTTTTGTATTGGGTGCTTCTGTGTTGGCATGTATTCTCAGACAAGTAAGTTTTTCATCTCTTATTCTTTTATAAAGCTTTGGATCTTCATTCATGTCAATGTTTGTTTAAGACTTTCTTAAAATTTGAAAGAAGCTATTTCTTCACGAAACAGTTTTTGTTCTTGTTCTTTCTAATTTTATAATTAATTGTTTTCTTTTCTCAAATTAATGTCCAAAACCATTTTCTTTTAATTTCAAAATTTGTTTGTGATTTACTTGAATATTTCTTTTGTATGCCAAAAAATTTGGTTGGGAAAGGAGGCAGCAGCCAGGTTTATAAAGGTTGCCTTCCTAATGGCAAGAAACTTGCTGTGAAGATCTCAAAGCAATCTGAAGATGTATTAAAAGAATTTATTTTAGAAATTGAGATAATTACTACCTTAAATCACAAAAACATTATTTCTCTTTTAACATTCTGTCTTATATTTTTTTTTCTTTTCTCATACACATCATCATATTTTGATCAATTCACGTGTGTGAAGAAAAGTAGAAGTATAGTCATGAACTTAGGCTTAGAGGTTAGCCAAGTTGCGCGGCACTTAGTCACACTTGCGAGAGAAGCTGAACTAAGTAAGCCTAGATGTAAGTTAGAGTAGAATTTAGGTGAGCAAAGTAGGCAGCAAAGGACTATGACGAATATAGAGTAGAGTTGAGAGCACTTGAGTTTGTAAATGTGTGAGCTTTATTAATTTTTCCAACAACCTTTACAAAGGAGAGGGGTGACCTTTATATAAGTTTTTCACCTCCTTAATGTGTGGCTACAATTAATTGGACTAGATATTTCTACAAATATCTTATGTACAAGAAAGTATGGGAACATTCTAGACTAATGGAGAAATCTCTACCATGGGCAGCAAACATGGGAAGCTTCTAGAGAGCCAAACTTTCTTGCTCCTTGGTGGGAAGTTTCTGGATGCATCTTGACATGGCTGGCAGCACACAACCCTTAGCCATTTTCCCACAAGTCTCTAGCACCTTCTAGAGTCTTCCCTTGCACACACATGCACACAGTCCATTCCTGCCATGCCTTAGCTAAAATTCTGCCCATGTGCACCATCATGGGCCAGCCTAGCTTGTCAAAATAAGGCAAACTATAACAGTACGCTCTCATCTACTACGACAATGAATGAGTTAAATAGAATAAAAAGAATATTTTCAGAGGTAAAATGGATAAAAATTAAAATTTAAATATTATATTGGTTACAATAAAAGTTAAGGTATGTAATGGATTAAAAGGTAAACTTCAGAGGTGAAATAGAATTCGGCCAAAATTACTACACTAACCACAAGTATTCTATTATTGTCATTAAATGGTCGAAAAAACAGGGAATTACTTGCCCAACATTTATTCTAGTACTTTCTTGCGGAAGAGAGAATCATGGATCAATGAATCATCGTACCCAAACTAAACAGAACCAACCCAAACCAACAAACAAACATTTTGCTCTCAAACCGGAACCGCCCCTTGTATCTCTCTCGCACTCACTGCTCCCCAGTCACATTCCACCTATAAATTCTTCCCACTTCTCGTCCTTCCTTCACACACATAACAAACAAAAAAACAAAAGCTCTCTCATTATATCTATTCTCCACACCTGTCTCTGCCATCTTCTCTTCGATATGGACACAAATATCGGATCTGTTGACACCTTGAAGCCACCCACATCCGACTTGTGCTCGCCTGCCAATGGTACCGTTTGTACCCTCCAGAATTCTGCACATCCGTCTTCCGTCATCAGTTCCCCTGACTCCACTCTTGGCCGCCACTTGGCTCGTCGTCTTGTTCAAATCGGTGTCACTGATGTTTTCTCTGTTCCTGGGGATTTTAACCTTACCCTTCTTGATCATTTGATCGCTGAGCCTGAGCTTAAGAATGTTGGCTGTTGTAATGAGCTCAATGCTGGTTATGCTGCTGATGGTTATGCTAGGTCCCGTGGTGTTGGTGCTTGTGTTGTTACCTTCACTGTTGGTGGACTTAGTGTTCTCAATGCCATTGCTGGTGCTTACAGTGAAAATTTACCTGTTATATGTATTGTTGGTGGGCCTAATTCTAATGATTATGGAACTAACAGAATTTTACACCATACAATTGGCTTGCCCGATTTTAGTCAGGAGTTGAGGTGTTTCCAGACTGTTACTTGCTACCAGGTAAATAATTCTCAACTGGGTATCTTTTATTTTTTTTTTGTTGTTTTTCTGATTTGGTTTTGTTTCTTGAAATAATGATGAATTTTTCGTTTTTTTTTTTGGGTAAGTGGTGTTCGTGATTATTGATGGTTATTTGATTATTGATTTTTTTTTTTGGTAGGCTTTGGTGAATAATTTGGAAGATGCTCATGAGATGATTGATACTGCAATATCAACTGCTTTGAAAGAAAGCAAGCCTGTTTATATTAGCATTAGCTGTAACTTGCCTGCTATTCCTCATCCTACCTTTAGCCGTGAGCCAGTTCCATTTTCAATCTCTCCCAGGTGCTTTTTTTTTAAAAAAAAAAATTAATTTGTTGATTTATATTTAGGGGTTGACGGATATGATGGATGATTAATAAATATTGATTTTTTCTTTGCAGACTGAGCAATAAAATGGGATTGGATGCTGCAGTTGAAGCAGCAGCAGAGTTTTTGAACAAAGCAGTAAAACCAGTTTTGGTGGGTGGGCCTAAACTGAGGGTTGCAAAGGCGTGTGAGGCCTTTGTTGAGTTAGCTGATGCTTGTGGTTATGCCCTTGCCGTGATGCCATCGGGTAAAGGGCTTGTGCCGGAATACCATCCTCACTTCATTGGAACTTATTGGGGTGCAGTGAGCACTTCCTTCTGTGCTGAGATTGTGGAATCTGCAGATGCTTACTTGTTTGCTGGACCCATTTTCAATGATTATAGCTCTGTTGGATACTCTCTCCTTCTCAAGAAAGAGAAGGCAATCATCGTGCAGCCTGATCGCGTGGTGATTGGAAATGGACCTGCTTTTGGATGTGTTCTGATGAAGGATTTTCTCAAAGCCCTTGCCAAGAGGCTCAAGCACAATCCTACTGCTCACGAGAACTACCGCAGGATTTTTGTTCCCGAAGGGCATCCTTTGAAAAGTGAACCTAAAGAACCATTGAGGGTCAATGTTCTTTTCCAATATATACAGAAAATGCTGTCCGGTGAAACTGCTGTGATTGCTGAGACAGGGGACTCATGGTTTAACTGCCAGAAGCTGAAATTGCCAAGGGGATGCGGGTAAGCAATGTAGAATTTTATATAGATCTCTTTACCTTTAGCCATTGCACTTCTTTTGGTTAAATAATTTTGCTGAGTTTGTGAAGATGGATTTGCAGGTATGAGTTCCAAATGCAGTATGGCTCAATTGGTTGGTCAGTTGGGGCAACTCTTGGGTATGCTCAGGCTGTGCCAGAGAAACGCGTGATTGCTTGTATTGGTGATGGTAGCTTTCAGGTGTATATCCAAGAATCTCGTGACACTATTGAATTCTGTTATATATTCATAACTCCCATTCTCTTATTTTGATGTGAAACAGGGGATATATTGTTAGTTAATCTGGTGTGCAAAATCAAATTTTGCTTTCTCAAATTGTTAATTCATTATATTGTTTAATGCTTTTAAATTTTCAGCTTTTATCTGCTTTGAATTTTATGTTAAGTTTGTGAAATATTTTATTTTACATGTTTGTACCTACCTTGTTAAATGCATAACAGGTGACTGCTCAAGATGTGTCAACAATGCTGCGATGTGGACAGAAGAGCATCATCTTCTTGATCAATAATGGTGGATACACCATCGAAGTTGAGATCCATGATGGTCCTTACAATGTGATCAAGAACTGGAACTACACTGCATTGATTGATGCAATCCACAATGGTGAAGGCAACTGCTGGACAACCAAGGTGAGTTTGTGAACTCAAACATTTGTCTTTCACATCAATGCATAAATACAAATGCACGTCAAATACTCATAATTGAACCCTGGGATGCAGGTCCACTGCGAGGAAGAGCTAATTGAAGCAATTGAGCATGCAACTGGGCCAAAGAAAGATTGTTTGTGCTTCATAGAGGTTATTGTTCACAAGGATGATACTAGCAAAGAACTCTTGGAATGGGGCTCAAGGGTCTCTGCTGCCAATAGTCGCCCACCAAACCCTCAGTAGAGTTCATAGCTAAAATGCGCAAAATGTGATAATCTTGAATTCCCAGTTGACAGAAGTCTGTCCTTTATTGTTTCTTTGATTATCAGAGTCGAGTTTCTGATCTTTGATTGAGCCGTGTATATCGGATTTTAATTTGAGTTTCTGATTCATTATCTTCTATCATTTTCTTGTGTGTGTGAAAATGGGCCTGCCCCATGTAACTAAATTACATCTTTCGCACTAAAGAGAGTGGACAGCGTGCGTGAAAATCACATGAATGAGACTTGAACCATTCAGAAAATTCAAGAGCTTCAAATATCCTAGGAATGCTTTATGGTCCTAATCCGTTGAATCTCTTAATGATGTATTGATTGCAATGGAGAATGATACTTCTGCTTTTTCTAGAAAGTATCGGCAACCAAATGAAAGGTTGCCGCTGGTTCATGGTACATACGGAGATCATCTGTCCAAGTAATGAGAAATATCCCCTGATATTTTTAGCTTGCTCTGACTAGGGGAAAATATTAGACAAAATCATCCTTAAGTCTCTAAATTTTGCAATTTTTAGCTTTTGACCCCTCAAGTCTCATTTTGCACATATAGCCCCTCAAACTTCTCAATCTATATCTATGTCTATCTATTAAAGGCTCTTGCTACAGTAGAAACGTTTACAAATGGATATTTTACCTCATGTAGTAGGTTATTGACTATCTATGTCAGGTTAATGCCACTGGTTACTTATAACTTTCTTTTTCCATCCTTCCTTTCACCAACACAACACCTTATTTTCGTCTTCAGTTTCTTTCATTCGGCATTTTCCCAAAACCTCTAAACAGAAAAAATTAAAAGGAAAAATGCCCTCCCTTTACTTTTATTTCATTTGGCTGTCTTTTCTCTTTTTCATTTTCTGGATTGAGCCCGTTAGACCTTTATCCTGTTGAGTCGCAGCTTAAATTCAATTGTCTCTATCAACTCAATTTTGCATTAGGTCCATGGTATTGTGTTGGTTATTGAATTTATGTGAATTTAATAACAGTTATATTAATGGTGAAATCTGCTAGCAATAAGTCTCATATCAACAAAAAAGATGAAGTTTACGATTATGATTCCTCTTTCTATAGATGTACCTTACCTTCCTTTATATGTATATATATGTTTGTGTTTGTGGTGGTGATGGTGGTGTTGTGGTTTAATTTAATAAAATCACGGTTTTTAGGTTTAATTTACTGGCAAAATAGGTAAAGGAGAAGGTGTCTTTCCAGGATTTTTTTGGCGAGTAATATGCTCAAATTGCCTCCCATTCTTGGCATCAAAACTTGCAAGTTTGTCTGTAACTTTCTTCACAGTAGGATCACTAATGGTGCTGCACATCACTTATAAAACTAATTAATACCGAGAGCAACAAGGAATTCAACACCCATTCTTAATTTAGCTTAAATTTAATATATTTTGATTTGGTTTGTTATTTAACACCCACTAACATGCTTTCTTGACATTTTGGAACTATCAATCACAGAAAGTTGGATTAATGTTGCCGGTGACTCTATTATATTAAGTATCAAACAATTTTAAAATCATTATTATTGACAAGCACTTTTTGTTGATAGCTTGGAGGAATATGGTCGCTACTTGGAGACTATAAAAATATATGAAAACAAGCCTGCGGACCTTATCCAGGGATATATGGATACATATTACTTATCACGAGTACATACTTGTTTGAGGTTTTCCGTATCAATCTAGTTGATGTAGTCCAACTGAATTCAAGAACAACAACTTGGTGAACTTCTTAAATATCTCTACTATAATTGATGAAACTGAAACCATGATTCCTTTTATTTAGCTAATCCATGCTCTCACAACTGTTTGACATGTTAACAAGACTAATGTAGTCACTCTTAGTTCTACCTTTGGGGTATGTCCTCTTTTTGTACTCAGATATTGTGTAATTGGTGAATGTTTTCTGTTATCTTCAGGAACCGATTGTTACCCCTTTTTCAGTCTCATTCTAGTACCATGGATGCTTTAATGGAGGATTTAGCTCGTTGCCCTGGTATAGGAGAACGCATGGTACTTGATTATTTCCTGTATTTTGTTATATGTTGGTGCTCTTAAGTTCATAGTTAGTAAGACTAGCATTTGGCAGTAATTAAATATTTTATGTGTTTTCAGTTGTATTATGTGCATTTATGAGTTTTTTTTTTCTCAGGTGAAACGCTTGTATGACACATTTCATGAACGATTCAAGAGGGTTGTTTCTAGCCAACCTGTTATTCCAGAAACACCTTAGAAAAAAACATTAAACCTCACTTAGTGAGTGAAGTTACAGAAGTGGGGAAAGGAGAAGAAGACAAAAGCAAGTGTAGGAGGAAAGAACATGAATTAATAGTCAAATCAGCTTTATCTGCTGCATTTTCAAAATATGTTGATAAATTTGGTAAAAGAATGAATAAATCCTAGGGAGAAGATGCAAGAGAGACAAGCGTTGTGTTATAACCCATATTTTTATTTAAATTATTAAATTAAATTGTAGATTTAAAGTGTTAATTATTATTATTTTATTTTATGAAATTATTATTTGTGTAATTTAGTAAATTTTATTAAT
>CATIWM010256056.1:0-12598 GCA_949671775.1 Mallotus repandus
ATATATATATACCAAAATATAAACAAAAAATAAATAAAATAGATCCTTAAAACAACATCTAGATATCAACATACAGTTTAATCAAACAAAAAAAAATTCATGCAAACAAAAAAGAGGAAAATGTGTACACAGATACTTCGGTTCAAATAACTTACGAAGTAAGAAAATAAAAATCCACTGCACAAGCAACTTAAGAAGTAAGAAGATGAAAATGAAGATAAAAATGAAAAGGATTTTGAGATTTAAGGTCTCGAAAGAGAAGATGAAAGATTGTACTTGTAAACAAATATAGAATTTTTTGCGTTATGAATAAGTTAACCGCTAGTTAATATCATCACATGACATGATAGAAAATTAAAAAAAAAAAGCGTGCTTCATATTCCTAACACGTCTTAAATTAGGCATTAGCATGTATTTACATACAAGTTCATTCAAATTGTTCTTCAGCTACATTAATATAAACCTGTTAATTCGTAAGTGTTTACCAAAAGATTCATAACTTGTAAATTCATTACAACTTTTCTAAAAGGATCATTATACGTGTAATTAATATTATAGAAATTAATTACACGTGTAATTAACAAAAATAAATAATATTACAAAAATTACAACTAATATTAATATTAATTATTTATTAAAGCAAAAATGATATGTTTACTAGTACCATAATTAAAAATATATGTTTATAACTACCATAACTAAAAATTCCAAAGTTACAAAATAATAGAATTTATAGCGTTAGAATGATTTGAACTTGAATCTCAAGTTACAGTTATCAATTCTGAACTGCTAGAGCTTAGATGAGCAAGGTATCTATTTGAAACTACTTGTGAAAGAGTTTCCTGTAAATAAAACAGAATTTTATTACATAATATGCACAAAAGTTCATTAGTTGATAGACCAAAAAGTTCATTAAAAATGATATACATATTCATTACCTGAACAGAAGCTTGAACAACAATTTTTGTTTGTATTGTTGCCATTTAAGCAATTTTCCTTCGACCTTTAGCTTAATTAAACTTCTTTTTAATTACACTCTTAATTTTTTTGTTGCATTCACCTTTTGCTCTATTACAAAGGGATTTTGTATTTTTTCACTAGAACAAGATACTAAATCAGATTCTTCTTCAAAATAAACAACAATCTCATTTATAATTCTCTTTTTTCCACTTTCAAAAGCTTTATCACAATATTGCCAAGCCTTGATGTTGTCTTCACTATCTGTATCCTCTAAAGAGAAGCAACCAAACAAAAATTCATCACATGAAGATGCCAATGGAATATCAACATTCCTGCTCTCAATCACTCCTTTAGTCCATCTTTTCATAATATATTTCTCTAAAATTTCTTTGACACAATGGATATTAAAAATACGCAAACTGTGGCAGCACAAAATCCTTACCTAAAAAGAAAAAAATAAATACAAGATTTATAATTGTTTAGCAGATTAACAAATTTGTGCACAGGTTCATTAAAAATTGCTTACAAATTCATTAAAAATTAACTATAGCTTCATTACTATTTCCCCACAACATTCAAAAGAACTTTTTTATGCATAAAATCATTAAGTTCATTACAATTTGCCTATAGCTTCATTAACTTTAAATTTTAGGAGCATCAAATAAAAACACAAAATTCAAAGATTTTCACATACCTCAAAAAACATTTTACAAGTGCAAGATATGCAAATATCTGCAACATTAAAAAGAACTTCATGATGTATGATATCCAAATCTTCTCGTCCCATACAATACTTAAGACTAGTGCCATTAGAACCCAATAAATTTGATTATAAGCACTACTCTTCATATATTGCTCCTCAAACAAAAAATATATCTCTAGTGTGTGTATTTCCCTAGTATGTGAAAGAAGTTTCACATCATTCATAGCCATTGAATGTCCACCTTCCGTACAATGTTGGTCTTGTTCATTTTCTTTACTTCTCCATTCTAAAACTACATCAACAAAAGAGTTGTAAAAATTGCAAAGTCCAACAGTCTTGAAAAGCCTCCTAAACACAAAATAATTGGTAGTCTCACTCCTTTATGATTATAAAATTCCACTAGAAAAATAATCTTTATTAAATGCGGGACACCATTTCTCTCTAATATCAAAAAGCATTTGCATCCAATAATTCTTATGACACTCATATTCTTTTTCCAACCTGAAAAAAATGGAATAAATAAATACAAGATTAATCAACACAGAGTACAAAAATTCACAAAATAAAACAGCAAGATTTATTACTTCGACAACTCAGGTTCAACTATAAAAAGACAACAAATTTTGACATACCTACTCCAATAAAATTGAAACTCATCCTCTATATTACTGTATTTAAGCACATGGTTGAATAAATCAACAAATCCTTTTTGACTTCTTAAGAACTTGATATTCTTCTTTGAATTCTCCCCTATATGCCATATACAAAGCCTATATGAATTTGGAAAGACTTAAGCAATAGCAGCAGCCATAGTAGCAGATTGATTTGTCATTATAGTCTATGGATATCTACCTTCCATAGATCTAAAAAACGTACTGAACAACCAAACAAAAGCCTCTATTCTCTCATTCAACAAAAAACTACATCCAAACATCACATTCATACAGTGATGATTTATTCCTATAAATGGCTCGCAAATTATATCAAATCTATTAGTGTGATATGTTGTATCATGAACTAATAGATATCTAAAAAGCCCATAATCTCATTTCATACGTGAATCTCTCCAAAAGAAGCTACACTATTTAGCATCAATATCGACCTCAAAATCAAAAAGAAATCCTTTTCTCTTAATTGCCTTCGTCTAAAAACTTCAATTAAAGAATTAGAATCGTTGTCATCCAATTTCTTTAAATTTTCTAAAGACAAATGATTATAAGCATCCTTAGCAATAAAACCAACAAATGGAGAACCACTAAATGCTCGAGATAAATCAGCTGGTTTTTTGTCACTGTTCTACGATAATGAAGAAGATAAGTTTTACTGGAATCGCATAACTCATGATTGTGCTCCTTTTCATGTCTCGTCACAATCCAAACTCCATTTTCATCAACATCAAACTATATAAAAGCTTTACAACTAGATCCAACATTAAGCTTCGAATAATACTTATTCTCTTTTCCAACATTTTATTTTTCTCCAGCCTTTGCGCAACAAAACCTCTTCTTTAATAATGTTTTTCTACTGAGTCTATATCTTTGCTTACTCTTACTAATGTTAAAACCCATTCTAAAAGCATATTCATTATGTAAAGCATACGCCTCTTAATTAGAATTTACAGTCAATCCTAACAAATCTTCACCATAAATATTATCTACACAAAAACATAATTAAAACATTATGCATGTAACCATATTCATTATTACTTATAGACGTATTCATTAACAATGAACTATAGGTTTATTACAAACTAAAAGCATAATTACTCTTATAAAAAATATATGAACCTGCAATGCATAACTATCGAAACTCCACCATTTAACTAATAAACCTACATGCACAAACTAATGAACCTATACTTCTAACTAAGAAAAATAATCAAACAAAACACAAAAAAAAAAACTATATCAATCAAACAATAAAAACAAATAGATTCTACAAACATTCTAAGCAACAGATTCATTATTTTACCCAAATTCTCACAAAACACATTCTCAGATATAGCATTAACATCTGACGTCTGATCATTTATTTATATGCATGAATTCAAAAGAGAAAACTTGAATAAAATTCAGAGGAAGAAGAGCAGTAGAAAAACAGACATACAGAAGAAGAAAATATATGATTTAGAAGAGCAAATCTCTTTAAATATCCAAAAATAAAGAAAGTTTAAAAATAGAAAAACTCTCAAAGAAAAAGAGAAACACACAACTAATAGCCATTAACCAAAAACATCAAAAAAAAATTATGCACAGGCTTTCAAATATCACAAGTTATATTACAATATGGACAGGGGTCCATGACATAATTTGTGGATTCATTGAACTTGGATTGTTTGAAGCAAAATTTTATGTGATGGGGCTTTAACATTGAATTTTGAGGCTTCACTGGGTCAGCCTCCAATCCATGCATTATGCATATGTTATTTTCAAGTATTATCGACAAATGAAAAACATATTTTGTCTCATATTATTTTATAAAAAGTAAATTTTTTTTAATTTTTAAATATATTCAATTTACAAAAATTATCCTACAGAATTTAGTACATAATTGAATAAATTATTCAAATATGTTAATGTGCAAAACATTGATTTTTTATTTTATAAAATATAAATATAATTAAGTCACCATATTAATTTTGATACATGAATTGACTAATATGTATCATTATCTAACATTATCTTAAATATATTAATTAAGTCAATGTATCATTATCTAACATGAATTGACTTAAGAGAGCGACTCCTAAATTTAAAATATTTTTTCCTATATTATTTTTAATAATATTTTCAAAATAAAAATATTATTTTGGCAAAAATCACATAACCTTTTTTTTATAGTCCTAACCCTACATAATGATATCCATAAATTAGTTTCGAAAATTTTCAAGTGCATATGTTCCAAGTGTTTTATCTCATATTCTTGAACCTTATTAATCTTTATTTGGTCAATTTTGGTGGGTTGTACCCTATAGCTTCTTCACATATGTCAAAATATCTTCAACAGGGAGTGTTAATTTGATTAAATTTCAATAATATATCAGGTTCGAACTGCAATGTACGTAGTCGCGTCAATTAATTTTTGAAACATTTTTACGATTCTCATAGTCTTATTTGAGTCGAATTAGATTAGTTAAAATTAAATTAATTTTAAATACTACTAATTTTAAAAATTAAAGATTAAATTTAGATTTGGTTGGATGAATATATTTTAAAAGTTCAATAAAAGTCAAGAAAACATGCCCATCTATCATTCTTGATAACTTAAGTTAGGAACTCCTTCAAATTATGCACACGCGTTCACGAAAACAACAAGGTCAGAAGGTGGGGGTGTCCCCACAAACACTACAATGCTCAAGTTTGTAAAGGCTTTGAGAATAGCAAAGAGAATGCTTATAAAGATGTGTATGCATGAGATGGATGATATGCAAGATACAAGGAGTATATATAGGGAGAAAATATTCGTAAACTTAATATGATTATGATTTCTTGTTAATAAGAGTCATTGTCTATATTGATTTAGGTTTCTTTGGTACATGTTGATCCTAATCCTTTAAGTATCAGAGTCCTTATGTAATCTAAGTATCCGCTCTCCTTTAGGGATTAATGTCCTTATTTGAATAGAATACTTATGTGGGGTATCAAGAGTCCCTCCCCGAATGATTGTTCAAATATTTATGTCTGAGTTTTCTGACTTCCGTTTTGGTTCTAAGATTTCAAAAATATCTAAGCAATATGAGCTGAATATTGTAAAGTATTTGATCAGAAATTATTTGGTGTGCCTGGCATTAAGCTCTGATTATACTTGTGTTGGTTGGCATGTGCCCCAGAATTGCTCCGATTGTGCCACAGAAAGAGTTGGTAGGCATGCGCACCGGAATAGCTCTGAGTATGCCTATATTTTAGATTATCATTCGAGTACGTTAGCAGTGTCAATTTTTTATCTCGGACATCTCTGAGTACACCCGTCTTACCAAACATCTTTCCCAGGTTTGATCATCATGCTCGTGTTGGTAGGCATGCGCCCCAGAACTAACCCGAGTATGCCTGTCTCACCAAGCGCCTTCAAATTATCATCTAAGTACGTTGGCAATGTAGGGCTTCGACCTTAAACATTCTCGAGTATGCCTGTCTTACTGAACACCTTTCCCAAGATCTACAACAAACTGTTAATTATGTATTAAGAATACAAGTGGTAAGTATTACTGTTTAGTGTGTGGTCAGTAATCATGTTGTGTCAAGACAATATTCCAATATCGTTGATATTTGTGGTTGTTGTTTGGACATTGGTGTTATTTTATCTTTTGAGCATCCGGACATTACACGTCACTCAATGTTATGACTTTTCTAAACATGTCATAATGAAGTTTGATGTGCTACTTTTGAATTTTGAATTTACACTTTATTAGGCAGCTAGAGGGTTGTGTCAGTTAAAGAGTCCTGCTAAAAACCATTTCAATAGTGGGTTTTAATGATTTAGCTTTATTACAAGAATGCCCATAGTATCTGAGTTGTCTATGTTGATATGCAGGCGCATGAAGAGTCTTTCCAAAACCTTCCTCCTCCTATAAATGGGAGGGGTTTGAAGGCAAAATCATTTTTCTTGATTTCACTTTCTATTTCTTTTGTTGATATTGTTTTGTGTTCTTTATTCTTCACCTTTTGCCCTGATTACTTTTTTCTACTTTTTATGCTCTTAAGGTGAGTTTGACTATCAAATCTTTCTCTTTTCTTCTTCTTTTTGCTTCCATGGCTCCTTAAGAGGCTATAAATTCTTCCCTTTTTGAATATAAGGTAGATGCCAGTATGTGTAGATTGTATAGAAGGAAATTCAGTACACCCCTAGAGTATAATTTGTATGCAGTAGGCGGTAAATTTAAGGCTCATGGTACAATTATAGGTTTAAAAAAATGGTAGTATACGATGATCAGCAAGATGGAGGATTGAGATTCCCACTAGATCCCTTTGTGAAGGCTTTTCTAAATAGATATAACATGGCTCTGGGTCAGCTTCATCCAAATAGCTACTAAATTTTATCTGGATTTATTGAGTTTGTGCACAGGGGAGGTAGGGAACCAGATCTCAAGATGTTCCAGCATTTACAATTTAACCAAAAAAAAAGGGCGAGTTGACCTTTTCTTTGTCAACGATTCTGAATCATGGTTTATTTATTAAACTTCTAGATTTGAATAAAGACTAAAGGCATAAATTTTTTGTGATCAAGCATTAAACGGACTTCTTAGATGTCCAACATAACTGGGTGGAAGAATGTCATCGGTTAAGGCATCCAACCAAACTTTCGAGCAATGATATGGACTTTTTGGTCACTCTACACACCTAGTATTTAATAAAAAAATCCATCTACTAAGAACTATTCTCAGTTACATTGCCGGAGAGTTTATCCAAGCAATGATAACTTGAATGATGAAGGTAATTTTGACTTTAGTAGAGGTATCTTCTGACTTTTCTTTTCTTTTTTATTAGTAGAAGGCTAATTTTTTTTATTTTTTGGTCGGGCTCTTTTTAGATGATGAACAAAAGATGGAATAAGTGGCCAAGAATCCTATTGCAGAACAAGATGCTCTAGATGTTATTGCTACTGAACCTCATGTTCCAGTCATAATAGACTTTACTGATCTTGATATAGTTGGGAGCTTAAGGTAGAAATGTCCCCAGACTTTAGAAGGCTATATTACAAAATCTGCAATGAGCCCTTAAGCTAGTTTTATAAGGAAGGCTTCATTACAAACCTTGCTTTTCTTTATACTGAGGTCTCCTCTTTCCTTGGGTTGATAGATTAGATCCCACAACAATAGGCTCACATTTCTCTCATCCTTAGATGATCCCCAAATAAAATTTCTACATATGCTATTAATTTTATTATAGCAACAGCGAGGTTTGCTATTTGTATTATGTATTATGGGATAGCTGAGAGAACTAACTTAGCAAAGGTAGTGCGTCCTACAAGAGAATGATTCTCTTTTTTCCATTTTTCAAAGTGGTGTTCATTTTTTGAAGAATATCATTACAGATATTGATCCCCACTTTACCATTTATCATTAGGACACCTATATATTTCCCAAAAGAGTAAGAGGAACTAGATCCAAAGAAATCTGTAATGACTTAGACTTCTTTTTTGTTGGTATTCTTTGAGAAAATAATTGATGTTTTATCAATACTCACTTGTTGGCTTGATGAGATACAAAAATCATTCAAGACTTTTAGGATCACCTGGGATTGAGATAGATCAGCCTACCCAATGAGAATCAAGACATTTGTAAATATAATGTGAGAGATTTTTGGACCCTTCCTAGGAAGCTTTAGAGGTACCTAATTTCCTTGATCAACCTCCATGTTAATAGCTTGAGTAAATTTTTTCATACATAAGACAAACAAGCAAGGTGACGTGGGGTCCCCTTGTCGAATCCCTCTAGTTAGGTAAAAATTTTCAAATAACTCACCATTCCAAGAAATTTGCATGGATGTAGAGGTGATACATTTTATAATCAAGTTTATAAAATTATGAAGAATTCCTACATCCATTAGTCTCACAAATGAACACCCAGTTGAGTCAACCATATGCCTTCGAGAGGTCTACTTTGATGGCTATAGCACCTTGTTTGCCTTTTTTCTATCTCATTGAATGTATTGCTTCATGGACTCTAAAATTTGTCTCTCTTTCATAAAGCTTACTTAATTAGGAATCACAACATTTGCCATAATTTTTTTAAGTCTGTTAGTAATAATTTTTTATATTAGCTTATAGGATACATTAAACTGACTTATGGGTCTGAACTGGGACCAATTCTTTAGCTTTAGAACTTTATGGATGAGCACTGGGTGTCTGCAATTAATGTCTAGGTCAAAAGATCATGTCTTGAAGAATTTTTCAACAAGATCAATTAAGTTATTTTTGATGATATTCCAGTGCTCTTTATAGAAGAAAGCTTGGAAACCATCCACTCTAGGTGCTTTGGTTGGAGCCATCTCAAAAAGGGCATTTATGATTTCTTCTTTAAAAATGGGATAGAGAAAAGATTCGTAATCTAATTCAGATAATTTTGGAAAGCATCTTACACCCCAAAACTTGGTCTTGCTCCCTCCTCACTATACAATTGTTGGTAGAAATCGGTTGCATCCTTACATAGTAATTTACTATAATTACTTTATACCCCATTAAACATTCTAAAAACCTGAGTTTTGCCGATTTTGCTTTGGGTCTTCACTTTTTTATGGAAAAAAGTTAGGTTGCGATCTCCAAATTTTACCCAATCACATTTGGCCTTCTTCTTCCATAGCCCCTCTTCCTCAGTTAAAGTCTCTTCATACTCTTTTGTGAGAGTTTGCTCAAGATTATTAAGATGTGAGGAGTCAAACTTCTACCGAGTTTTTTTGATACCATTCAATATCGCAAACAACCTTTTTTCTTTCAAAAGATGTTTCCAAATATTTATTTATTCCATGTGTGTCCTAGTTACTTTTAATAAAAGACTTCTAGTTTGGGTGAAGTAATGTGCCTAGAAAGTGAATCTTTGGTGGTCAGAGTTCAATTTTTGGCTACCAGAATTTTAAAGAATAGGTCTGTGATCAGATAAAATTCTGGTTAAATGTGAGACTATAGAGTTAGGAAAGATATTATACTAGGCTTCATTGTATATAAAGTGGTCAAGTCTTGCCTGGATCAATCCTCTCACATGGGCCAGAGAAACCCATGTCCATCAAACCACAGTTGTTGATCAAGTTGATGGATCCTTATTTTAGGCTCCATTGGATGTTTGGGTTCTCCTTTCCCATGGCTAGTCCTTCTGAAGATTGTTTGAGAAATATTCTCTGAGATTGAGTTTTTAGAATTTTGTCATTTATTATGTTTGCGGAACATTTTTGGATTTGTGCTATCTTCTTATTGATGAGCCTGGCGATATTCTTACCACTCTAGTTTCGTTGACCTAGATTATCAACATCCAGATTTGCAAAAGGATTGAATTTAAAAGCAATATAAATTTCTTCGTTATTGATGCCTAATTTTCCATCCATTTACCTTTTTTGGGTCTGCATCCCTTCGTTGGTGCGTGGATCCATGGTCCCAACCGGTCTGTATTATCCTCTATAGCTTGCATGTTGCTACTATTTTCGGTGAGGTTTTGCTCAAATTTGAGGTTCTCATTCCAATTTTCTTGAATTTCCTTCCTCATTTGAAAATTCGCTACTAGTGTCTCCATTTCCTGGTAGGTCTCTTTTATATGGCCATACCAAGCATAATGGTAGCAAACTATCGGCATACCTTCATATTCCACCCTTTGGCATTTACCATCTACCTAGAATTTGGATATCAACAGTTTTTACAAGTCAATCTCCATAGGAATCCTAATAACTTTTCCCATACCTTATCCTTTAGTGTTGTAGTTATTTTCAAAGGGCATCCTAATACACCAGCTATTGCCCTTAAGATGTTTTTATTGTAGTACTGGTAAGCCTAGGAATCTTACCCATACAACTACTGAGGATAGGTTGTTATCTTCTATTATAAAAGAAGGGCTCCAGGGTTGCACTATAAGGTAATAACCTAGGATTAGCTAAGGCCCTCCTAGGAGGGCATGTGAGTAATCTTCATCATCTTTAAATTTTATCATGTAGTAGTCATTTTCTAGGTCGATGATTTTATGGCTCCTCTTTGGCCTCCATAGCTCCTTAATTTTGGTACATAGCATTTTATATCCAACTCTTCTCCTAAGCAATCTCACTAGCACTACCTTTTTAAAAGATTTGGCCATCAAACTTTGGATCCTGTCTGAAATTCTATTAAATGAAGATCAATTGTAAAATTCGCAGACACATCTCCCTCTATTAATTCGATCTCTAGCAGGTCTTCTGCCAATGATGAGTTTGAGGGAGATCCTAGCAGTTTGTCTTTAAGGGATGTGACTGTCCAGAATCCTCTGTTTATTTCTTGTCCAGTCTTCAATTTTTTAGTGGATCGATCCTCCTCTTGTAATAATGGAGGGAGTTCTTTAGTATGCAGAAGGATATCACTACTCTCATCCATTGTGTGCTTGCTTTTATATATATATGCATATATGTGTATATATATATATATATCGGTTTCTGCATGGAGCAATGGTTATACCTCTATTTACCACCAATTCTTGTCCTCCTTAATTATATAAGGCTATAATAATAAATTTGAATAGCATTTAATCTTTATATTCAAAATATTTTGGATAGATTATATCGAGATGGATTTACCTTAACTTCAAATAAGTTATCATTAAATGCTAAGTTTTACCTTTACTTTAAATAAGTCATCATTAAATGCTAAGTATTATTTTTGTATAATAATTAATTAGCCAAATGCATAATTTCACCCCTAAACTTTATTCATTTGTTCCATATAATCTCTCTACTTTTATTATTTTCTATCACATCTCCTAACTTTTATCGTAAACCCATTTAACTTTTAAACTTAATTTCTTTATTTAAAATAACATTTATGTTGCCAGGTTGAAAAAAGAGTGATTGCACGCATTTATAAAGCATGTGAAAGGAACAAAAAAGCGCTAATGTGTTATTTTAGATCATTTATAAATAAAAATTCATAGATATAAATAAAATCCTAATTATTTATCAATAAAGATGAGAATATAGGAATGAAATCTTAGCCGTTCAATTCTTTTTATCATGATTCATCTTCTTCTTTCTCATCTTTTTAAACTATTTTGGTTTGTGCAATATCCATATTTTTTTTCCTTTTCTTTTGTTTTCTATGATCTACGATATCAATAATCAATCTAGAAGGAGGAAACTTAGATTTTGCCTTCATAACATATAAGAAACAGGAACACTAAAATTTTAAGGTTGTAATTCTTGCATGCAGGCCAAAGAATTGATGGCTAAAACTACCATTGTAAGGACCATCAATAAAATTAGTCCACCGTAAGAACAAGCAATTTTTTTTTTGTAAGTCTGATTTTAGGACATCAAGTATGTGGATTTTTTTCCCTCATTTGAAAGGGCTACTGGTGACATGAAAATACAATAGTACTTTTTATCAAAGAGCAGTTAACCACCTTAGATCCCTTTTGACAATTCTTTTTTTTCTTAGAGCTATTTTAGGTTTTAATTGATTACTTATTGATGAGTTTGTCTTTAAATATGGATTTTATTTAAATATGACCAATTTATTTATTGCCTGGCAATTGTAGGTGTTTGAGGATTGCCCTTTGTGTGTTTGATAAAATGCCTAGAAAGAATTGAAGATAAGGAGAAGAAGAATTCTATCGTTTCTATGTCATATATGCATTTCCACATCAACAACGAGTGTAATTAAAGTGCCATTTAAAGGATTAAAAGGGTTCAAAATAAAAGTTCAATGATGTTATAGAAAACAATAAAAATAGAAAGGTCATATTAAATAAATGAATAAAGTTTAGAGATGAAATTATATATTTGGCCATAATTAATTTGGTCAACCCTTGTTATTATCCAGCTTCAATCCTAACTCCAACCAACCACAAAATAAAGAATCAAATTATAATGATATCCCTATAAATAGTTTAAATGATAAAAAATTAAATATTTAGATATAAATAGTAGAATTTTGATTCCTTTTTTTATGATTGAGAATTAACCACTAAAAAAACCCAATTCAGCTTCATATTTATAGACAGCGAAACTAGGACCCACTCACTAATCAAGCACATGCATTTGGTTATTACTATGTTTCTCTCCATTGCCAAAATCTTACTAATTTTGACATAAGTAATTCTACTTACACGCATAAAGACAAAAAAGTGACCCACCATTGTATGTTAGTTCAACCCACACAATCTCACAGTCTCCCCTCCCTTCTATCCACACAATCCATATATTTATTTATTTATTTTCATTTTCTTAAATCAAACATTAATTATCTAGTCATAAATCAAAACAATAAACCAAC
>CATIWM010256066.1:0-10796 GCA_949671775.1 Mallotus repandus
TTTAGTATGAATGCAGGAATTCTTAAGAATATTACATTTTTTTGTTCCTGAAAATGGAAAGGCATTACAATTTGTTGACTATAATTAAATGTTAAGTAATTATTTATAAATTATTATACTTATGTATATGATAATTTTAAACTTGTCAAATATTAAATGGGATAATTTTAGTTTATTTTACATTATAAGTATCTATTAAATATGTTGGTTGTTTTATCATGGGAGTCGACCACTTTTGATCAAATTATTATTAGAGGTGAGATCGGAGCAAATTGGATTCCTGACACCACATTTCTGATTACATTTTGAAGAGACATACTAAAACTAATAGTGAAATAAATGTTGTTGAATTTATTTGCAATTTCAAATGATGTGTTTTTAGTTTAGATGAATATATTGTAAAATTTATTTTTAATTTTAAATTTTTAAATTTATAAAATTAATTATAATTAAATCAAATGAAAATTTTTATTTTCACAGATATATTTCTATCTAAGCAGGTATTTTCTCGACCAAAATTAAAAATTAAATGAAATTTTAAATTGATATCAAATACAATATAATAAAATATAGAATTTATTAAAAATAAATTCTATAAACTATTTATTTGAGAAAAATACAAAATTATTATTGTTTTTTGTTTCAACTTCAGATAAATTAATCATCAAACAAAAAATTTAACTAATGGAGGGTAAACAAAGTTTACTCTAAATATTTGCGTGGATGTGTATAGAATTTGTGACATTCTTAATTAAAATATGATTAAAGATCACATCTCATTGAAGGTGAAGTGCTATACATTATCAGTGGTAACTCTGCACTAGATATTTTTCCTGGCCTGCTTTATGCTACCCACTTCATCCAAATTTTAGTTTAACCCTCTCAACTTTGTTCGAATTACTACCATCTCTTTTGATGAAATTTGATAGAGTTTTGCTCTGTAGAAAGCTCATGAATCTATAGTATAATTATACGTAATTATATCTGAATATTCATTTTTAGATCAGTAGATTTTTGCTTTTATTTATTTACTTTGATTTTTTGTTCAATTTCTTAGTTGCTAGTCCAGTACTTGAGATGCATGCTAAATTCTATCCTCATATCAAATAAATATCAAACAAAAAGCAAAAGCATAGTATTATCCATTCACTATTATTTAAAAACTAAATCAATTTTATGTTTTTTTTTTGAAAAGAAATCAATTTTATGTTTTAGTCGCTAATATCTAGCATTTTAATTTAATCCAAATTTGCTTGAATGTTAAATAATTATAAATTAAATTTATTAGTCTATAACATTTAGTTTACTCCACCATCTCAATATATTATTTGAGTGTATTTTTATTGAAAAATGTTAGTAATTGATTAAATTGTATAGCTTTAGTCAATGATATTTGGTTTTACATTAGAAACTTAAGTCACATATAAATGTTGTGATTTTATGTATTGACAAAATATACATTGAAATTTTTCACACAAAAAGTTCATGAATGTATCAAAGAGATAATCGTATTAAGACTCCATTACGGTAAAAAAAAAAAAGTCTAAATCCGAAAGAATATCATGTGAAATTTACATATATTTATCCATCATCCAACTTTATAGCTTTTAAATAGTTGTATAAAAAAATATATATATTAAATATTGAGTAAAGTCATTAAACTAAAAATTTGATAAATGTCTGTTTTCAAATTTGAGTAGCTTTTAAATAGTTGTATAAAAAAATTTATATATTAAATGTTGAGTTCTAAAGTCATTAAACCAAAAATTTGACAAATATCTATCTTCATATTTGAGTATTCACTCTAAGAGTGTGTTTGGTATAAATGAATTTCACAAAATTTTATGAAATTCATTTATAAATCCAAATGATATTTGTTTGGTTTAAATAAATTTTGTATAAAATTCATTTACAATTTCAAATTTTTAAATTTGTGAAATTGGTTATAACTAAACAAAATTCTATCAAAATTGTTAGAATTGTCAAACGAATTCTATAAATTTTAAGTCTATACTTTTAAATGATTAAAATACCCCTCCTTACTTTTATTTTAAAAAGCATCTTTATATTTAAAAGAGTATATTTGACAAAAACATGAATTCAAGATTTATACCAAACACAATATAAAAAAATATGAAATTCATTTCAAATAAATTTTATAAATTATTCATTTAAACCAAACACATTTCATTAATAAAATTTCATTTGTAAATGAATTCCATTTGGAATTTATTTTCAAATGAAATGAATTTCTTGATGGAATTGAACCAAATAAGGATTAAAAGTTAATATGTCAAACTATTAAAAAACCTAATTTTTTATTAAAAATAAAACATTACCATACTTATCTAGCATTATTTTTTAACTAAAATACTATTATACATATCTCAATACTAACATATTTTTCTACCTTAATTCACTCAAATATTTTTTTTCAAACCATTAAAAATTTTATTTTAAAAAAAATTAAAAGTATAATAATATAATAATTATTTAGTATTATTTTTTAACAAAAACACTATTATATATACTCTAATACTAATCTAATAATTTTAAAAACTAATCTTATTATAACTAAAAAATTATAGTAACAAAAATTAAATTTATAACTATTAGTATCCACTCCTAAAACTTTATGTGTAACATCATTAAACCTCAGAGTAAACATCTATACTATTTATTATACTATTAATAGAAGTTTATTATACTATTTATTTATGTTAAAAATTTTATTATACTGTTTTTCATTCTATAAATAAATCCTCTATATAAATTTTAATATTTATATATATCCTATAATTTAAATTTTTACTAATAAAATATATTAAAATATAAATAAATAATTTATTAATAAGCAGCCCGCGCAATGTGCGGAGATACGACTAGTTGACAATAATTGTTCAACTATTTTTGCCTAAAAATAAAAAAAAATAATACAATTGAAAATAATTAAAAACTATTTAGCAATATAAGTTTTATCTAATTTAATAAATTGTTAAAAAAATATACTGAATATGATGTTCTTGAAAATGCTCTTTAATTATCGGTAAATGATATATTTTTACAAATTTGTACCAACCACGGAGCCAACAATTGCAGATTGAAAACATCAAAAATAAAGGAAAAAGTAAAATTCAGATTTGAACTACTAAGGCAGCAAAAGGTGAAAACAACAAAAAAAAAAAAATCTTAAAAGATTATATTAAAGAATTCTTTTTTGTGTATCTAATATCTATAGAAATAAAATTAAAAACAGTTAAATTAATAAACTTTTAATTATTAGACATATTTATATATATAGCTTATAGTAATACAGTTGGATTAAAACAATAATTTTTCTAATTTAAATTTAAGTTAAAATAATCATTTGTATATATATATATATAGCAAGTGCCTATATTAAAACTTTGAATAAGACAGGTATTCCACTCTATTGTAATTAAAATTAATTTTATAAATTGATAAAGAGAAAGATGCGAAGTAGATGTTAGAACACAAATTTGAATTGTATTTTAATTATCTAAAAATTATATTTTACAATGAAATTAACGTTCAATGATGAAATAGACCACTATTTATTTTATTTACTTTTGTGCCTGCAACTAATGTTGGTTAGTGCTAAGTTGAGTTGTCATTCTTGCTATTTATCTGAGGACCTCAGAAAAAGATGCAACGCCGCCACAAGAAAAAAAAAATTACCAGCAAACAGGAAGTGCTTTAACAATAATTTTCTCATCTGCAAGAACTTTCTTCCACTTGAATTTAGAGACCACGTTATGTATATATGAATGTAAGAATGTTGAATCTAGCCTATGCAGAAGGTACAAAACTATAAGGTGCAGCCTCATTATGTTCAAATCTTGAAATATTTGGGATTCTTTGATTCTTTTAAGTAAAGTTTTGAATTTGAATTTGAATTTTATATAAGAAGAAAATAAAAAATTAATACTGGGATAACTTTATCTCTTTGCAAGTTCATTCGGCTCGACTCTGTAATAGTTAAAATCTTTATAATTATTGGATACTGAAGATATTAAATAAATAAAAAATATTTGTGTATTGAATATACTGTCTAATAAATCAACAAGTGGAAACTAATAAGCTAGCCTCAAACTGTCAAACATAAAATTAAGTTGGTCTAAAAAATATTTATGTAAATATAGTTACTGCTGAGCATACTAATCTTCCAGCCTTTTGCAATGGTGAATCTATCATAGGTATTGAAATGTGTACTTTTATTATTAATTTTGTTAATTGTGTTATTATATTTGGCACGTTCAACACTTTTGTTTGTATATTTGAAAAAATGTATATGTATTTTCATTCTTGATTATACATCAATATTGTTTATATATTTGGCATATTCAACACTTTTATTTCTGTATTTTCTGAAAAACAAATAAATAAAAAATGGCCTATACCTATAGGATTTTTCATTTTTTTAAATCATATGTGGTTCTTTCGTCTTTATTATGTAACATTATAGTATTCTATCAACTATTATTGTTAGTTTTCATCGGTTTGTGTAATATAATGTTAATATAATATGAATTTTTTTAATAATATTATTTTTTTCAATGATTTAACAGTTATCCAACTGTTGTAACTTCACAGTAAATTAAATTAACACATATTTTTAATTTTATGAAAAATAAAAAGAAATTTTATATTAAAATAAATTGTATTATATTTAAAAATCTATTAATACTTAATTTGATAATAATTTAGTTGCGAAATGATTTTATAATTTAATTATTATTTTTTTATGAATGTTACATCACTAGATTTTAATGATACAAGTTAATGGGGCGCTGAAGGATAATACAATAAAAACCACATATCCCAAAATGGTAAAAAAAAAAAAAACTACAATTTAGAAAGTGAAAAAGTTGCAAAATTATAGATATTTTTTTTTGTATTTTTTTTTCTTTGGGTGAGTATTGAATCTGAAATAATTAACCGATTTTTATTGCATTATATATATGCCTGGAAAAGTACTAGATAACACTTCCATCCCATATATTCTGTAAATTTTTTTTTGAATTTAGAAAAGAGAGATTTACCCATTGAATGAATTCATAATATTTTTAATACCATAAAAAATTTTGATACACATATATTTCATCCTAAATTTTTTAACTTGTATAAGAATACCACTAAAGATTACATCACATCAATAATTAAGTGTTATATCATATCGTAGGATTGTATCATTTCAGCACTACATTTTCTTTTGGTAAAAAGGACAAGCTATTTAGGGGCACATTAATATATGGTCTAACTATCCATTGATTTTTCTTATTTTGTTGGATTCTTTGTTCTTATTCACTTTCTTCTGTTTAGTTATTAACCTGAACTCAGTTTTGTGCGGCAAATCTTGAAATCTTGTTGAAATGTTGAATTTCCTCCTCGTATTAAATAAAAAACAAAAACATATTATATCATTTCATTGTTATCTAAAGTTTAAATCAATTTATTTTACTGTACTTCAAATATGCTTGCATGTTAAATAAAGTATATATAAACTAAATTTGTTAGTCTATAATATTTAGTTTACTCAATTATCTCAATATATTATTAGTTGTATGTATCTATGATTAAAAATGTTAGAAATCGATTAAATTATATTGTTTTAATTGTATAATAATAATTGGTTTTGCACTATAAACTTAACTCTTTCTTTTATTTTCTCTCTGTTCTCTTATCATTGTTGAAACTTCATCTGTTATATTTTGGTAGGATGTTGCTGGCCTCTTTGGCCAGTAACTACCATATTTTTTCTCTTTCTTTTTGTAATAATATTTTTGTAGATCTAGGAGTTATCCTTTTTGCTAGAAAATTTTATTCCCTTTTTGCTAGGTTGTATTTTGGCCTTCCACACTTATTTTGGATATACTTTCGTAGCTCAAAATCAAATTTTGGATGATCTCCATATTGTGTTGTTAATTCTTTTTGCAGATTAATGGAGTTTTAATCTGAATGTTGGGTTGTTTAAGGGAGTTCAATTGACTTAATTGCCTTGAGTGGACTCCTTCAACACCTCCCTTTTTCATCTTAACCATCCTTTATTCTTGGCTTCACCTTCATTCAGATTATCTTTCTTATGTTTACAAATATGCCCAAGAAGCAACAAGAACAATAGGTTGATGGCGCGTTCTGGACGTGGAGAAGATGAACAATGGGTGGCTGCTAGATGCTTCTATTGCAAAATTGCAATTATTAGGATTAGATCTGGGCTTATTTATATAGGGTTTGATACGAGCTTCTATTCCTATATGTATTTGTGTGGTCTTGGGTTTTAGGTCTTTTAATAAATGAAATTTTACCTTTTGGCCAAAATATATATATATATATAAATTATGTGATTTTATTTATTGACAAAATACGCATTTTCATATAAAAAATTCATGAATGTAAAGGTATTAATGACATAATAATATAAAGGCTTAATAGTAAAAAGACGTCTAAAGACAAAAATCATGTGAGAGTTAGAATTCATGAATGTAAAGGTATCAATGAGATAATAATAGGAGTTAAAAAAAAAGAGATAATAATATAAAGCCTTAATAGTTTAAAAAACGTTTCAATCCAAAAAGTCATGTGAGATTTAGGAACATTTTATATGAGGAGTTCTCACGAGAAGTCAAGTCATCATCCAAGCTAACCTGACAACGAATTTGACCTTAGCTATTGTTATTTAACCTTAAAATTTTTTTCTTGAAAAGTAAATTTTAATGTAGTTAGAATTTAAAATTTTTTAGTAAAAAGGTTTAAAAATTTTATAAAAAGATTTAAAATTTAATTTTAAAATTTATATTGATAGTGTCAAAGTTAGAATTCAGAATTATTTTTATATTTTTTCTTATAAAAAAAAGGATAAAAAAATTTAGTAAGTGTCAAATTTTTTTTAAAAATTTAAAAATAATATATTTTTTAAAAATAAAATTAGATAGAATTGATATAATTTTAAAATTTTAAAAATAAATTAAAATAATTTTTAAAATAGAATTTATTTGATAATTATCTCAAAGTTGATGATAGAACTAATGATTTTCTCTTACGAAACGTGTAAGAAAAATTTTTCAGACTACAATTAATGTGAGTTAGCCACATGGCAGGGGCTGTGGCGGATGGATTATATTTCTACACATCTTCTTGGATTGGCAGCAAGCAGGCACGATAACTTCTAATCCCCTCTCTCTCTCTCTCTCTCTCTCTCTCTCTCTCTCTCTCTCTCTCTCTCATGCGATATTGACTCACTTGATGTTAAATAATGGAAACACACACATATGTGTATATATATATATATATATATATATATATAGGGACAAAAATATAAAAATTTGAAAAATATTTTATCATATAATGGTCTGTCACTATATCATTACAAGTGTAAATTTATAAGCAATAGTTAAATAAAAATTTTCAAATTTTTGAATAAATTTTAAATTTTATTTGAATTTTATACATGTAATAACAAATATTAGAAAAAAATTTATTTTTTTTATAAATTTTACCTCATTTAATTTTAAAATAATCAAAATTCATATAGATTCTAAATATTAAAAGCATTAAATTAAAAAAAACACTTAACTGATAATGTAAAAAATAACAATTTCACGATAATTTAAAGAACAATAAAAATTTAAAATTTAATGCCAAAATGTTTGAAAAGTTCAGAAACAGAAATATGGATTCTGCCAAATTTAAACTACTATTGCAGGTTTGGAATTAGTTCATGATGAAACTGATCATTTTGCTACTAAGCCAAGTGTGACATTTTCTTAAAAAGCATAAAATGCCTTTGAACTAGATTAGATTGTCTTCTTCCGATAACATTAACAGCAGAAAACTGAACTTGTTTTTTTCATAAAATGCATGAAACTTAAACCTCACTGTATAACAGCTTAAGATGTTGAGCCCATCTCAACAACAGAAGTCTAATATTGCAAAAAGGGATTTTTACAAAAATATCCAAAAAAAAGAAAGCATTAACATCAAATACTCTATATTTTTAATAATTTACACGTGTGTCCTTTATTTTTAAAATATTACACGCGTGCTTTTTTTTTCTTTTCCATCAATTCCGTTCCTTCTCCTTTCTCCTTCTCCCACCTTCTTCTTCCTCATTCACCATCATCATCATCATCATCTCTTCTTCTTCTTCTTCTTCTTCTACTATCAACAAGCCCACACTCAAAGTCAGTTCCATACCTCCTCTTCTCTTTGCTCACTCATCTTTCATGTTCAAACGTGTAAGATGTGTAGAAATAAAAAGTTTTCATCAAATTCAGACTACAATTAATGTGATGTTTCTATTGCTATTACTATCAACAAACTAGCAATATCATGGATAAATTTCACAAGAAAAAAGTTATAAAAACACCTGATGTTGTGCCTTAATCTCACATTCATCACTAATATTTGTTGAGATGCAAATACACTATATCATTTTAAAAACCATATATTTAAATCTCTCTTACAAACGGTGTTAATTCTCACTATTAGTCGAGTCCACTGTTCTTGACGTTTATAAAAAAATTATATAAATATACATTTTTGCCCCTAACGTTTATAACAATAAATAAATTTAAGAATATTTTAACACAATTTTTTTTTAAAAAAAATTAAATTTTATCTAATAAAAATATTAAATAACTATTTATTTTTTGTACTTATGAAATCTACTTATGCTAATAAAATATTAAAATAATTTACATCCAATTTTTATGGTGTATAGGTACTGTGGAACTTTTCAGAAACATCACCAAGTGGTGTTAACATCAGTAATGACATTTATCTTGCATTGCTTGATTATCCGTTGATATCCTCTGTTGTTCCTATTGTTCATTGATGGACTATTCTGTTTTATTTTTTATGCACTTTCCTAAGTTACCTATAGCTCTAATTTTTATGTGTTTTTGTATAAGATCACAATAAAAGATATCAGGAGCCATGCTTGGTTTTTTATGAACTTGCCGAGGAAACTGACAGAGACAACCTGTAAACATCCGAATTATTTTTAAAATTTTAAAATATATTTTTGAAATTTACAGTGTTAATAAATATTTTATTAATATTGAGATTATTATTTAGTAAAATTAAATTTAAATTTTGGAGTTGAGAATTATTTAATTATTATTTTATAAAAGTGTGTTAATTTTATTTTTAATAAATTATTAACTAAGTATTATTTTATATTTTATTGTGTATATTTATTTGGTTGAGAGATTGGTGGTAAATTAGTATTTTATTATTATTATTATAAAAAAAGTCAAAATAAAATTTTCGGGACTTTCTTTTTCCCTTTCTTTTTCTTTTTCTTTTTATTATTCTTCTTCTTTCTTCTTTCCTTTTCTGCCATTTTCGATAGACCATCACTGCCATTGCCTCGCTGCCATCACCAGCCACCGCCCATTGCTCCTCACCGTTGCGCCACCACGTCGCGCCCTTCAGCTTGCCATCCAGTCGCCAGCCGCCTTCCGCCTTCTTTCCTTCCCGGTTTCTTCTCGTTTTGGTCGGATTCTCTTTCCTTGGCCGGTGATGATTCCGGCGTCTCCAACCGGCGAATTTGGGCTCTATCTCTTTGTCTCGGAGTAGGCTTTTCTATTTCTTAATTTGTTTAAGGAATTAACTTAGGTAACTACCTCAAATTTGGATTTTTTTATTATAGGTTTTTAGGTTAATTTGTTAGTTTGAGCTTGAAAATAATTTTATTAGGTATATGTGCTTTAGGATTATTTGATGTTGAGGTTGTCAGCTATCCATTGATAATTTTTATATATTTTTCTGAAATTATTTTCAGAATTGTACTATTCTGAGCTCGGAGTAACTGTTTCAGGTTCAGGGAGATTATATTTTTAATAAATTCTACTGATTATTTTGAGCAAATTTCATGAAGAAAGTTTATTAAAATTATGTATAGAATTTTTATTATAAATTTTTGAATGTTTATGTGAAAAATGAATTTTTGGAAAAATTAGTATAAATTAGTGATTTTTATATTTTAGTTGAAATTATTGTTAATTAATATGTTTTAGACAGTATTTGAGTAATAAATAGTGTAAAAATAAATTTTATGAATTATTTCCTATTTTTAGCTAATTATTAGCAATTTTGGAAAACTATATGAATAATAAGTTTATTTATTATTTTAAGCCTAAATGAGTTATTTGCTAACTTTATAATGTATTTAAGTAATTTAAATGATTATTTGAAGTTAATGTTAATTTAATTGTAAGATTTGAATTATGTATGTTTATTAACGAAAATTTAAGTATAAGCTAGAATTTTACTATTTATTTGAAAATAAATATATTTTATATTTTATTGTGGAAATAAATTAAATTGTGGTATTTAAATAAGATTTTATAATTTTTGGTAATTTATTGAAAATTTTATTATTTTATTGATTATTGTGAATTGGTACTCGGTCGGAATTGTGTGTAGTTTCACTACAAGAATCTGTCGATTCAGCGACGGAATTTTTCGTCGCAAAATAGCAACGAATTAGCGACGAAAAAAGCATCTCAGCGACAAAATGTAGTCAAATAATAAAATTGATTAATTTTAGCGACGAATTTATTTTCCGTCGTTAAATTAGCGTCGGATTTTCATATCCCTCGCTAATTTAGCGACAGATATGAAAATCCGTCGCTAAATTAGCGACGGATTTTTTTTTCCGTCGCTAAAATTAATCAATTTTATTATTTGAGTTTTTTCATATAATTTATAATTTTGATTGTTATAAAATAAATTTGATGATATTGACAAATATAGCATAAAAAAAAGCTGAA
>CATIWM010256091.1:0-36103 GCA_949671775.1 Mallotus repandus
ATATTATTAGACCTAAAACCTAAACATTCATTCACTCCTCATTTACCCCAGTTGCCGCTTTGTGTTTTCTCTCGACCCCTCTCCTTCAAACCGTAGTCTCATCTCTCCTTCAAACCCTAGTCTCATATTCTTCTGTTCTTCACTCTTTAATTCACTTAATATTCTTCTGTTCTTCACTCTTTAATTCACTGAATATTCTTCTATTCTTCACTCTTTAATTACCCTTTCAGTGATTAAATCTTGTCTTCTCTTCTTTCTAAATCTTTTTCGCACCGAGCCTCTCTGGATAATGATGTCTCTTTCCTAAATTCATCCATTATATGTTTCTATTTGTAGTGACATAATCAATTTGATGGTAGATCTATGGCATGCTTGACATTATTTGTTCATTTTTAAGCATGCATGTTAAAAGAATATCAAGATGTTTTAGAATATAGGGTGAGATATGAAAAAATATTTTCGATTTTGAATATTTTTATGTTTATGTAAAATTTGTTTCATTTGAATATGTATCTAATTTGGTATTTAGTTTTTATTTTTGAGTATAAGTTAATGTGGTGGAAGTTCCTTGGAATCAAAGAGGTGGAAGCTTCCGATCTAGTCCTGATTTGTCCCGATCTGAGTTGATCTATCTAGATCTCCTATCCTTTCTGTGACTAAAGTGATTTTGTGAAAAAATTAAGGTAAACTTTTGGTTCTTTTGATTCTATTTTGTAAAAGGTAATGATATTTTTTATTTAAAATTTAAAATTAATTTTCAATAAAGAGTTTTATTTTTATTTTGTTGATTGTTGACTGTTGTATTTTTATTTACAATTTTTTGTTGATTTTAATTTATTTTAAGAGTATAAAATGTTATTTTTTGTGTATTTTATCATGAGATTTGATTTACTTTTGCTTATTAAAAGTATACCATTTGTCGATAATAATTGGACTATTTTCTTTTAATTTTATAAAATATTGGTTGATATTAATTTTATAAAATAAATTAATAGAAAATTTAGTAGTTTCTGTTATTAAAAATTATTTTGGTTTCTTATTTAATGTATATAATTTTTCTTTTAATTTCTTTGATTGATATAAAAAAGAAAGTATTTAGAAATATTTTTTGAAAACTAATTTTGTAGTATCTCTCTTTGCTATTCTGGTTAACAGAATATTTGTGAATTGTGATTTTGATGCTTTTGAATTTGAATGTTGAGTTTTGCTTTTCTGTGTTGCTTTGCTTCTAGGGTTTGCTTGATAGAATGTTTATAACTCTTATTTAATGTATATAATTATTATTTTAAATAATTTGATTGATATAAGAAATAAAGTATTTAGTAATATTTTTTGAAAACTAAATTTGTAGAATTGTGAATTGTGATTCTGGTTGATAGAATATTTTAATAGACAGAATATATGTGAATTGTGATTCTGATGCAAAGGACTTTGAATGTGGAGTTTTGCTTATCTGTGTTGCTTTGCTTGGCTGAATGTTTATAACTCTTTTTATGTTGTATTGTCTATGCATGCAGGATGGATAATCCGACACCCCCCAGTGGCAGTTATACTGCTGGTGGTGGTGTCCCTATCCCTGTCCTTGATTCTGCATCTCGGATTGAGGTGGAAGTGGAAGCACAATTTACTGATTCTGCTTCTAATAAGCAGAATGTTGTTGCTGTGAATAAAAGGAAAGAGGTTGAATCCAGATCCAAGGTTTGGGAGCACTATGAGAAGTTGAAAGATGAGAAAGGCGTAACACAAAAAGCTAAGTGTTTATATTATGGTAAAAAAATTAACGGTCATTCAAAAATACATGGCACATCTTCAATTAGAAATCACATGCCTGCTTGCAAAAAAAATCCACACAGCAAAGGCACTAGACAAGCACTTTTAACATTCAAACTTGATGTGGAATCATTTGAAAATGTGGGTTTAATTGGGGTTTGGAAATTTGACTAAGACCAAATCAGGGCTGCCTTTACTAAAATGATTATAATTGATGAGTTACCTTTTAAGTTTGTTGAAAGGGAGGGTTTTAAGCAATTTCTTTCTGCTGCATGCCCTAGATTTAAGATTCTCTCTAAGTGAACTTTGAGTAGGGATTGTTTTGATTCCTATGTTGAAGAGAGAGTTAAACTGAAAAATATATTCAAGTCCCATACAAATAGGGTTTGTTTGACCACTGATTCCTGGGCATCTATCCAGAGAATCAATTATATGTGCATTACAACACATTTCATTGATGATGAGTGGAGGCTTAATAAAAAAATCATTTCTTTTATACCTATTACTTCACAGAGAGGGGAACATATAACCAAAACTTTAGAGAATTGCTTGCTAGAGTGGGGTTTGAGGAATATATTCACTTTCACAGTTAATAATGCTCCCTCTAATGACATAGCTTTGTAATATTTTTAAAAAAAATTGATAAATTGGGGGGGGGGGGGGGGGGGGGGTGAGCACAGTTAGAGCTAAGTATGCACACATGCGTTGCATTGCACATATTTTGAATCTTATTGTGAATGAGGGGCTGAAAGATGCAAATATTTCTATTAAAAGAGTGAGAGAAGCTATTAGGTATGTTAGGAACTCACCATCTAGATTGAGGAAATTCAGGGAATATAGTGATTTAGTTGGGGTTGAATGCAAATCATCCTTGTCCCTTAATATTCCCACTAGATGAAACTCAACCTATTTGATGTTAAATACTTCTTCAACTTAAGAAAAGGCCTTTCAATTTTATGAGGAGCATGAAAGCAGTTTTAGGTCAGATTTCGGTGATAATGTACTAACTTATGAAGAATGGGAGTCTATCAAGCAATATGTGAAATTTTTGCATTATTTCTATGAGTTAACATTGAGAATTTCTGGTTCTCAATACATTACTGCCAATCTTTTTTTCAATAAAATTTTTAACTTGTTCTGCACTCTAAATGAGTGGCAAAAATCATCTGATTTATCATTGAGGCATATGGGAAATAGCATGAAAACTAAGTTTGACAAATATTAGGGTGACTCTGAAAAAATGAACCGTCTGATTTTTATTGCCAACATTTTAGATCCTAGAGACAAAATTGAATACATGAAGTTCTCCTTAAGCACTATTTATGCAGATGTTCTTGGTAGAAGTATATTCAGTAGTGTCAAATGTTCTCTTTATGAGCTGTTTGAAGATTATGTTGCGTTGTATAAACCCTCAACTGATTCTATTTCTCAGATCTCATCTATTGCACCTCTTAGCTAATTTGAATTAGGTGCCTTTGATTTTGTTTTTGGGAAAAATGTTAGAGTTTTGAAGGCCCGTTTTAAGAAACAGAAATTGGAGGAGGGTTTAGGAGGAAGCAAGAAAAGTGAGCTCGACTTATACCTCAATGAAGCAGCTCTAGAGGAATCAGGTGCTTTTGATGTATTGAGTTGTTGGAAGTTGAATTCAGAGAGATTCCCTAGCCTCTCTAAACTTGCTTGAGATGTTTTAGCTATTCCCATCTCTACAATTGCTTCAGAGAGTGCTTTTAGCACAAGTGGGAGAGTCCTTGATTCCTTTAAGAGCTCATTGACTCCAAAGATAGTGAAAGCTCTTATATGTAATTTAGATTGGCTAAGAAAGGGCAATCAACCTGTGTCTGTTGAAGAGGCACTTGAAGATTTAGAGAACTTTGAGAAAGGTATAAATTTATTTTATATGCCTCAATTTGCTTTTGTTTTTTCATTTAATCTTTACTAACTTTATTAATTTACTTGTGCAGATTTGCCATCAGTTGGAATAGGGCTAAACATGCTTGCGGACCATGTCTCCTCTTAAGTCATATAATAAATTTTGCTAACAAATTTTTTTGAGTAAATTTGCTAACCTTAGTTACCTTTTATATTGATCATTTATCTGGGTTTTACTGCTGTTTGCCTGTGTTGTTTTTTCCTTGAGTTGCTATTTGCTTGTGGGGTTTGTAATTAAATGTGACCTTCACTGCATTTTTGAATCAGATAATGTTGTTGTTGCTGCATTATTTTGCATTAAATGGTGGCCTTTACTACAGATTTGATTCTGCCTCAGTGTTGATGTTGCATTTTTTGCATTCATATGTGACGTCCATTGCTAATTTGATTATGTTTAGTGTTGATGTTGCACTTTTTTGCATATTTAAGGCTATGATGAATGCTTCCACTCTTTTAAACTGAGTCAAATACGTGAATGATGTGCTTAAGTTTCCCTGGTAGCTCAATTTTTTTATGTTGCTGGAAATGTGGCTGCATTTGCTATTCATGACTTGATTTGCAGATTTGAGCCTCCCTCCTTTAACCAAATTATTGCTTATAATTTATGTTATACTAATGCTTGTTGCTTGTTGCTTCTTCTTTTAAAGGTAATTGGTGGTATTGACTCTTTTGAATCTTGTTAAGGGCTTAAGTTTCATGTTTGTTTCTTTAGAGATCGAAGGACCTACTGCTGGAGACTTGTTGGTTAATTGCAGCTGGATTGATACTGTTGCTGTTTACATTATTTATTCATTCCGCTGAATATTTTTTTTGTTTCAAATGAGATGAGTCAGTTATGAGGCTTCCACCTCATTTAATTTTATGATTCAAATGTTTATTGGTATCAAATGTTCCTTAGGTGACATTTTTTTTGTTGTTGCCAGGAACAACTTTACCAATAGGCTGTTGATTTCAACTAATTGAGACTCATTTCATCAATATTTCTGTTAACATTCATTTCTTTCACTTAATACTTTGCAATTGATGTTTATTTTTTCCCATTGTTTTGCAGGAATGCAAAGCAAAATTCCTATTATTTTGAATGGAGTCTTTAGCCTTATGCAAAGTTATTTTTTTGTTGTCTGTAACTGTAATTAATATGCAATTATTTTGTTGCCTGTAAGCTGTAATTAATATAGAATTAGGGCTTTAATTTTATATGTTAATTTATAGAATTAGGGCTTTAATTTTATATGTAAATTTATAGGGCTTTAATTTATAGGGGGCTATTAAGTATAGTTTGGGGCCCTTGGGCTATTTATTTTGCTGCCTTAGGGCTTATAGTTTTGGACTTTACAAACTTTCATATGTAAAACTGGGCCAAGCCCATTGAAAAGCTTTAATATAGTTAAATGTTTATTAGTTCTGGGCTCAATTTTAATAGGCCTTAACAAATCGACCTAACCGATCCGACCAACTTGAATCGGTCGGTTAATCGAACCGTCGGTTATTGTTATCAAATAGTATCAGTTCGGCCTCCAATTTTCCCTCTTTTTAATCCGATCGAAATGCCCATCCGCAATCCAAACTAAACCGATCTGTCCAATGCACACCCCTAATGGTGGGTTTGATTAAGGAGGGGGTTATGACGATTTTTTTTTGTGAAATATGTTTTATAACTCTAATTTCTGAATTTGTTTTGTAAAAGGTGAAGATAATTTTGTCTATTCAAAATTAGCAAAGATGATGATTGAGATAAAAGTGGAGTCTATTTATTATGATTAGGCACACACTTAACATCAAATCAGTCGAATATACTTAATTGATATATTTTTTAAAGTTTAGATACTTAATTAAAAAAAAGTTAAACACTCAAATAAAAAAACTGAAAAATTGTTGAGATACCAAATTTGTAATTTTTCCAAACAGAAATCATTAATTTTAATTCCACATTGTAACCTTCCAAGAAAAGTATGTAATTATAGAATGGTTAAGTTAATGAATTATCCTTAACATATATTATACCGCACTATATATATATATATATTTATTACCAATATAAAAATGTGAGGTCTTGAATCTGAAACTTCGAGATATCTATGGCAATAGCTTAATCGATTAGATCATCTTTCGGTAAAAAAAAATAGTGTTAACACATATGTATGTAAAAATGCAGATAATTTTAAGTTAATGTTTTGATATTAATTAATTGTATAATTGGACCTCCCAACACGCAAGTCTTGGGGAAGAAAAGTCATTATATTGTTTTTACTTTTTTGGCCACAACAGAAATAATTAATTAATTAATTAACAACAAACTTTTCTTTTCCAGCATTGCAAATACAGCTCTATATATATATACAGATTCATCACACCCCACAACGCACTACTCACCACACACAACAGAAGCAGAAGATTCTACATAAAGAAATAAAGAAAACTATGAGAAAAGGTTGTCATCCTCTGTTGAGAGGCAAAACGGCAGAGCCCAAAAGATATAGACATGGTTTCTCTTCAGCAGAAATGGATTCTCTTGCTGCCTTATGCCATACTATTTTGCCACCACTTTCTTTTCATCATAATCAAGAACCAGCTCCAAGTCCTGCAGCTCAGGAATTTTTTAAAGCATCAGGGTCTCAGTACCCTATACCTGACGAGGTATGTATATGTATGGACTCGGTCAACAGCATCATCATCATCTAGTTTAAATTATTAGTGTTGTCTGGTTAATATTATTATTCCTGTATGCAGTGCATATAGAAATGCAAGTTATACTGTGTTAAATGATTTTTACAGGTTGCAGAGATTATTGCGAAGAGAGGATTGATAGAAGCGTTGATGTTGGTTCGATTAGTGTTGTTGCTGTTTTCAACAAGACTTGGGACATTATTGCTTAGTGGGTCACTTTGTTTTGGTGAGAAATGGCCATATATACAGAAATTCTCAAGTATTTCTTTGGATAAGAGGGAAAAGATACTGCAGAAATGGCTCAAGCATAGGTTTCTGACCCCTCTCAGGCTTGTTTTCTGCCTTATTAAGGCCATTTGCCTCTATGTTTTCTTCACTCAGGTAATGCCTCCCTAAGTCCCTATAATTTCTTTGCTTTATATATTTATATAGATTGAAAACTTTATGTCATGTTTCATTAAATGAACAATATTATTTTTAATGTTGTAAGATGCCAACTTAAAATAATCCGATTTATTTCCAAAAAAAAACTTAAAATAATCCGATTTAATTAATAAAATAAAAAGATATGAGACTAAAAACAAAAGGAACATTTGCAAATATGTTTTGCTAATTGATATTTCAATTTGATGGAGACGCTCATAATGTGTTCATATGTATATATATTCGTAAGATCTTTAATTTTATTTTAAAATGATCCGAAGATTTTTTTAAATTATATATAATATATTTTGTGTAAATTATTATTTATTTTGTATTTTAATCTAATATATTATTTTTTTTTAATATTTTAAAAAATATTTATTCATTCATAATATTTATAAATTATAAATTTATGTACTATTTTATTTCTGATAGATGACTAATAAATTTTAACTATTATAAATATTAAAAATATATAAATATTTTTTTAAATATTAGAAATGAAATCATATATTAGGTCAATATATATGGAATAAAGAATAAGTATCAATTTATTCAAATGTTTTTCATGATAATTTTATAAAGACTTTAAATTCACATGGGCCCCGTTTGTTTTTCTCTTAATGATTCCTGAAGAAGACTTTTCTAAATTTGTGCAGCACTAATTTATAGGATAAAAAAAAAATTTGACTTTTTTTTGGGATGATTCATGAAGAAAATGACTATTTTTAATGATTTATTTTGTTGTATATTGAGATGGCAAGTGATGGTGGGATTTTATATTGTTGCCAAAAAATTTCTGTCACTATCTGATTGGATGAAAAGAAGTAAATTTCAGTTATTGGACAAAAATGGAAAATAAGTAAAAGAAAACAAAAGGACAATTGAAAAATCAAGTGATGGTTAAAACGTCATCATCAGAATTGATTGTCATAGCCAATAAATTAAGTGGAACCATTTTGGAAAAGCTTAGTTCAATTATTCCACCATGTTCTGCTATTCTTTTTTTTTTAAACAACTAAAAAATTAAGAAATTAAGATTACAACTTGTATCCTCATTTTATAATATTTATTATTTTATAATATTTATCGTTTAAACTATTAAATTATAAAATAAAAATACCATGTTATATTACTCATGAGCCTCTTTTTCCTTTCAAAATTAATTTTTCAACAGTTGTTAAAAAATTAATTGTTACGTGGGTACAGGTTTTTTTTATTATTAATTTTAACAGTTGGTTAATTAATTATACAATGTTAGTTTTGAAATATAACAAGAAAACATAAACTAATGCCAAACAATTTCTAAATTATTAAAGAAAAACATAATTATTAGATAAAAAGAAATTACCAATAATCTATATCCACTAAATCAAATATCCTCTAAAATAATTTTTAGCAGTTTTTTTGGTAAGTGCATTACATGTACATCACAAGCAAAAAACAGCTATAAGTTTCTTGCTTCCAATCATAGAACTCATATTTTATAAAATATTCATTTTTTAATTTTCTTATTATTAAATGCTTAAAACAGTTGAAATAGCCCCACCACCAGTGGGGAATTACTCACAAATATACGTACTTCTTTTTTTTTTTCCTTTGTTTCTTAATAAAAAATTTATATGACTTAAATATTGATGAATGATAAAATTCGAACCCTATACCTCAAAATGCCTTTAGAGAAAAGTTACACTTGACTACTCTGCTACTGACCTTTTTTCTTTTGTTTTAATTTTATTATATTTTATCAAATCTAAAATTCATTACATAATTTAAGGATTTGTTTTTTCTTAAAAAAATTGCTTTGAAATAGAATTTAGTTTTATTATATGCTTTTTTTTTTATGGACTGTTAAATTACAATTGCATTATATATAATATGACTAAAACAATTATTTCCATACGAATAAATGGAATTGGAGTGTTGTTTAATGATCATTGCATCAGTTTTCAAGTTTAGCATTTGATTTATTTCTGGGTGCAGGTTGATGAAAATGGTAACAACCCAGCATGGGAGGCAATTGGCTATAAAGTACAAAATGAAGAGGATGCGACACAAGTTCCAGAAGGGAGACCTCTAGACAAAGGAATAGTAGAACCTATGCAAGAAACTGACTCAGACTTTCTCCATTCCCTCGCTCAAAAGGGTCTGCAAGTTACAAAAGAATCAGGACAGAACCTCTTCAGGATCAAGTGTGATGCTGTCATTGTTGGTTCTGGCTGTGGTGGTGGTGTTGCTGCTGCTGTTCTTGCAGCTTCAGGCCAAAAAGTTGTTGTTCTTGAGAAAGGAAACTATTTCACTGCAAAAGATTATTCTGGTCTTGAAGGCCCTTCTTCCGATCATCAATATGAAGCAGGAGGACTCATGGCAAGTGCTGATGGGAAATTCATCATTTTGGCAGGATCAGTAGTTGGAGGTGGTTCTGCTGTTAATTGGTCAGCCTGTATCAACACACCAAAGCATGTACTTAAAGAGTGGGCTGAGAATCAGAAACTTCAGCTTTTTGGTAGTCCTGAGTATGTTTCTGCAATGGATGCTGTTTGCAAGAGAATTGGAGTTACAGAAAATTGTGTTAAGGAGGGATTTCAGAATCGAATTCTTAGAAAAGGGTGTGAAAATCTTGGCCTTGAAGTCAATGCAGTGCCTCGAAATTCATCGGAGAAGCACTATTGTGGTTCTTGTGGCTATGGTTGTCAATCAGGAGATAAAAAGGGAACAGATAGTACATGGCTAGTTGATGCTGTTAATAATGGTGCAGTGATCATAACAGGATGCAAGGCAGAGAGGTTCATATTAAAGGACAATAACAAAGAAAACAGAGATCAAAGGAAAAAGAAATGCTTAGGAGTGATTGCCAAAATCATAAAGAATGAGAACTTTCAGATGAAATTGCAGATTGAGGCAAGAGTAACAATCTCAGCTTGCGGGGCTCTTTCCACTCCTCCTTTAATGATCTCCAGTGGGTTAAGTAACTCGAACATCGGCCGGAATCTTCATCTCCATCCTGTTCTAATGACATGGGGTTATTTTCCTGATTCAAATACAGCGTTCAATGGGAAATCATATGAAGGAGGGATAATTACATCAGTCCATAAAGTGGCATCAGAAGATTCTAATGTTAGAGCAATCATAGAAACTCCTCAACTAGGACCAGCATCATATGCAGCACTATGTCCTTGGGTGTCTGCACGTGACTTTAAGGAAAGAATGTTCAAGTACTCAAGAACTGCTCACATGATAGTAATAATCAGAGACCGTGGTTCCGGTCGAGTTGTGTCAGAACAAAGGATAGCCTATAACTTTGATTCATTAGACAGAGAAAATCTCAGGGTAGGGCTCAGGCAATCATTGAAGATTTTAATAGCTGCAGGAGCTGTGGAAGTGGGTACTCATCGAAGTGATGGGCAGAGATTTAAATGCGAAGGGCTAACTGAAAAGAAGTTAGAAGAATTTCTAGACAAAATTTCTCCGCCAAGAGGGGCATTGTCACCAGCAGAAGAGTGGGGGGTTTATACTTCTGCACATCAAATGGGGAGCTGCAGGATGGGGATTAGTGAAAACGAAGGCGCAGTGGATGAGAATGGGGAAAGTTGGGAAGCACAAGGACTATTTGTTTGTGATTCTAGCATTCTACCTAGTGCTCTTGGCGTTAATCCTATGATCACTATCCAGTCTACTGCTTACTGTGTCTCAAACAGAATAGCAGAGTATTTAAGGAAAAACTAGCATTTTTACTGCTATTGGTCTTATTTTCTCAAATAGAATAAAAATTGGTATAAAGAGAAAGCAGTTCATATACTTTGCACTAAATGCTACAAATAATTTTTGAAAGATATTGCAGTATTAGTGTTCAAAATTTACTTTCAACCAGAGAGAAAGTGGTCTAATGGTGAATCCTTTATGAGGACATGAGGTTTAGGATTCAGATCCTGTTGTAAATAGTTTATGGAATTACTTCAATTCTATTTTAAAAGGGGAAGATTGCCCTCTGTTGTGTAATCTATAGATGGGTTATCCTTTCTTGTTTTCATTTCATACAAGTGTGCTGATCAATGAAATTTGGCGAATTGGCTGCTTAATAATATTTGTACTTAATTATATTAAATGATTGATGTGATTTTTCTAGCAGGCATTATTTTCCAAGTTCATTATTGCATGATGAAGGAAAGAATTCTGAAATGTTAGATAACAATTTTGTATCATCGAATTGAAGTTAAGAGTTTTCAAATCGTACAAGACTTCAAATCAAATGTTATTTTTTGCTCACTTGCTTCAATACAATTGGAGCTATACAGTTTACAGAATAGACTTGAGCTGTGAAGAAGGACAATGGTAAGAGCACCATCAATTTCTTTTTTTTTTCCCCTTACGGGATGTCAATCCTGGTCTATTGGTACATAGCAGTAAAGTACCGAATGCCCCTTGAGTTCTGGCATGCTAGGGACTTCTGTCAGGATGAAGCTGCACGGGACTTGCATAGAATTTTTTAGGCAAATCACCTCAGCCATCAGAATCTGTCTCGCGGAATGGTAAGGGAACTGTCTTCACTGCCCTGAACTTGCCAACATTGTTCAAATGCTCATTTTCCAACCTGTTTAGCAACATTTTGAAAATCGTCAGAAGATATTGTAAATTTTCTTCTTTTTATTTTTTCCTTACAATTTAAAGGCTATTAACCTGTAGAAATTCCAATGGCCTCGACGAATAACCTCTAATGAAGCCAAGAAAAAGTCCAACATCCGTGACTCAACGATACTGAAACGAAATCGCATCACAGTCTCCACCCAAGCAACTCTCAGGACTATGTTCAAGGCCTGCAATTCCAATTTTTTTTAATCCACTATCTTTCAGAACTTGTATTCTTTAATGCTTGAAAAGAATATGAAATGGAAGGAACTTACAATGGAAATGTAGTAGATGCTTTTATTCTTCAGAATCAAGTCATCCCTTAACCATTTATTCTTGCAGTTTCGTGTGAAAAGTCCCCAATCCTTAACAAAATCCCAGTACAACTGATAAACTGTGGCAATCAAAGAAGTAACCACAACTATGCCAAGCCATAGGTGATTCTCCTGCCTGGCATATGTTAGTCTCGCACCAGCTGCTACCATGGCAGAGACATATTTCCCCATGTTTGCCAAATGGTTCACGTCACATTCATCAAACCATCTTCTTGCACACTTCCATGGAAAACAAACAATAATTAGCTGCATTAGCTAGAAATGTATTTGCAATAATCATCCAAGCTGGTAAGTGTTTTTATACCTGCATTGCGCGCCAATAGTATGGCAAAAAAGAAATAATATAAGCAAGTTCCAGATATAGTTTCCCACTGCTGCAGGTTTCAAATCTGTGTGTCTTGAAACTCCCTGCTAGAAAGTAGCATGCTGTAGATTCCAAGTGCCTCATCAATGGAATCTGTATAAAAAGATCAAATAGTGTCATAAATTGAGATATGTATCTATTGCTTTGCGTATGCTTCGTGGCTAGCACTGGTTCAAGAGAAATTGACCTGAAATGTTCTCACACTGGAATTTAGTGGGACCTGACACCACTGAGACAACGCTATGGGTTAAAGGTATACATTTTAAGACTAGAGAAATCACCTGGCTGGTAAGTTGGTCTGCCATGAAAAAATCCACCATCAAAACCTATAAGAGTAAATCGAGTTTCAGAAGTGTTAATACAGACATTATCAGGAAAGAAGAATCTGAATAATGAAACAGAAGCAAAAAGTACCTTATAAAATGGAGAAAAGATAATGTTACGAATAACACGAAGGAAACAGTAACGTGTGGGGCGATACAAAATGTCAAATGGGCAAATGAGCAACACCATGAAAATCTGATAACGAAACATGAAATTAGCACAGATATTTAATTGATCAATGAAGAAAAAAAAATAACTCAGAGAAACAAGAACACTCACTAAGAGGAGAATTCCAGGAATAGCATCGACATGGGAGGGCGCAAAGCCGTTAGCCCTTAAGAGAAGATGGATAACCATGGCCGAAACAACAGAGGTCATGAAAGTAGTGCAAATGAGAAATGCATCTCTGTACTTGAGGGCTGTGCTTGGTTGGAATTCAAATATGAAATTGTAGTTGATCCTTGTACTCTTCCACATAAACAGGTTGCATCCATACATGAACAAGTGCAAGCTTAATAAAGCAAACACACTGCACAAATATAATTCACGTCAACATTTTAGTTTTAAAAAACATTTTTTTTTTCTTTTTCTTTTCTTTGTTTTTTAATTTTTCAGAAAACGGAAAATAAAAAATAGTTTTAGGAATTTAAAATCTCTACGCAAATAACAAAATAGTTATATAGAATCTAAAATCACTGCACAACTTGCTAATAAAGTTCAAATTCCTTGAATTGTAAGTTTAATTTGAAATATACTTGGTATTATCTGCTTGAAATTATAATTAATTATAATTATGATAAATCACGTATTATGGTCTATAGTAAAAAAAAAAAAGTATAATGTAGAGTTAACAAGCACCTGAAAACAGGGTAGACAGTTTCCACGTATGATCTTTCTGTGTTAGGCCTAAAAATGCCAGATAAATGTGCCAAGATTGCATATACACTAAAAAGCGACACAAAACAACCTGTAAATAACCCTGCAAATAAGCAACAACCAAAAAAAGAAGAAGTGAGACTTCAATTCAAAATACAGCAATTAAACATGAATTATTTTTTCAACATTAACAAAAGCAACATTTTTTGGTGCGTTACAGTAAGATTGCACTAACACGCCATAACACAGGAAAAAAAAAAAAGATAGCACATTAGTGGGGTTAATATGCAGCTAATGTTAGTGGGTTAGCATGTCTTTTAGGCCAATGAAGAGAGAAACAGAAAGAGACTAATCAAATAATGTCATATATTGCAAGTGATGCTGCTTGTATTAGTTGGAAAAAAAAAAAAAAAAAGAACAACAAAGATATGCCATAGTCAATTTTTGTTGCACTTATATGGTTAGAGTTCCGTTTATAGCATGCAATATCTATAGTCCCTTTAGTGATTTTTCAACAGTCTTTCTACCATTTTTTTTAACGGATAATGATACACGTCCCGTTCTATAATATAAATAGTATGTTGAGATTTATGTAAAATTATCAAATTGTTTCATGTATTTTTTAGTTAATTTTTAAAAGTATGAAAAATAATTTGATAATTTTATACTGACTGTGGCACTCTATTCATGACTTACGACATATATAATTATCATTTGTTTATATATATATATATATATATATATATATATAATGGTTAGGCACTACCTTATGATTGGGTACAAATGCATTACCATTCATATAAATTGAAGTGATGAGTTGGACCAAATTATACAAATAGACCAATTTATAATAAGATTGCAGTGACTTAAGATAAAGTGCACTGTTATGAATTGGATGATTAAATAACTGATTACCAACAAAAAAGGTGACCATGTGAGAGTCCGTCTGCTGCTGAGGTTTAAGAAACTTCATAGCTTTTTTCCTGTCATTGTTGGCGAAGTGCTTTGTGAATATGGACTCCACTTCATCCATTAGTCTTACAACCTTATCAATCAAATATAATTGTTAAATATATAATTATATATTTATGTTGTTAATGCTAATTACTAAGAAAACCATTGATTCAATCACATTGTTCCCCACATGTAATTACCAAAAGCGAAACGTATTTAACCAGTTTTTTTGCCTTTGGACAAAATGTTTTTTGGTGTAGACATTAGTTAGTAGGTGCATGAACCATAAAAAAAATCAAAGATCATGTGGATAGGCAGCTAGCTTTTCCAAGCACTATATGCATAATAACAAGGCATTTTGTATTGCTACATGATAATTATAATAATAATATCTTACCTTATCAGAGCTAATGAAGTGGGATCTCTTCACTGCTTTTAGATAACTTGCTGATGCCTGCTGGTTTGATACCTGCTAGTGTGCAAAATGGAAACAATATTCAAAATTAAATAATTACACTTAGAATGTCAAATTCCAAAACGCATAATTTTAAAATAACTTTAGTAAAATTAATAATACCGTCATATCAAAATTCACTAATGAGTAAAATTTTATTAAAAAAAAAGCATTTACTGATATTCTGTAACGATTTAAACAAATTAAATAATGTTCGATCATTTTCAAATAACCATGTTAATTTGTTGATGAATTATAATATTAAAAGCAAAAAGAGATGATGAAAACTAAACTAAGATTAAAAAAACACAGATGGAAATATGGGTAGGAGCTAGCTTAAGTAGTTGGGAACAAGCAATGGTTGCATATGATTTTGGAGAATAGGTTGTTAATTAGTCTCACACTCTTCATGTGAGATGTGCATATATATATATATATATATATAGCTAGAAATCCTTTTCTTCTTCATCAATACCAAATTAGCAGATATTTTCATGTGGTCACTGTTTGTCTTCTTTGTAGCTTTTAATTAAATTTCTTATAACAAACTGAAAATACCCAAAGCTCTATTCTTTTTCTATAGACCAATAATGAATATATCTATATATACATTACCTTGTCAAATTTCTTGAGGATTTTTGTAAAAGCCACCATGTTCAATGAGCTGAATTCCAAAAATAATATAAAGATTAGAATCTGATTAAAGCAGGAATTTATACATATATATATCATAACAGCAACTAGACAAAAACATCACTACCATACAACTAACTTCGGTTGTACTTAAAATCAATGCACGTAATTTGCTGATCAAACGAATTTTTTCACACCACAACTTAGAGATTAATTGCTCAAAATAATGGAGTACTACTGATGAAGTTGGAGTTTGATTTATGTATTGATCAAAACAACTTCTTTATGCGCACAAAATGTTATTATTATTATTATCATTATTAGGGTAATGTTTCATTCGTAGGCCGCGACATCAAGAACGCCATTATGGTCAGTAAAAATATCCTTTTATTTCCTTATATTTATGGAAATATCAAAAAATTGTAAGGATAAAAGTATAAAATTAAAAAAATTATCATTTTTTCCTCACATGTTATGTCCGCAACATGTATCATAATCCTTATTATTATTATGACCCGACAACTATAAATTAAGTGATGTGAAGTGATGCATATGTGTCATTATGTTAAAATTTCCAAGAATTTTAGGGTATGGTTCCTTTGTCAAAACGGTAAAGGCATAGCCATATCATGTCACCAGCCTTCCATAATTATGTTTATTTAATGTAGTAATAATAATAATAATAATGTTAAAATTAACCTGTAAGTTTTTAACAGGCCAAGGCCACGATAGAGCTCAACAAAGGCACTCCTAATCATCTTCTCAGCACATTGAATTTTCTTCCTGTTAATGTAATCTCCAGGACCCTCTTTTTTTGGATTATTAACCAAATCTTCCCAAAGCATTGATGTAATTGCTGAGATTGTTCTTGTTGGAGTTGTTGCAGGAATGTCAATTCTCATAGTCATTTTCGGCTTCCCATTCTTCGTTTTCGACCTTGTCGTCCCCGAGTTAATAAAATTTACACCATTTTTCTCTAGTGCTGCAATTACTTCATCAGTCTCTGAGGATTCTTCGAAATTATTATTCGATTCAATTGTAGCCTCTGCATTAATCACTTAAATTAGCCATAATCCATGTACTTATATCATTAAATCATCAATTTTAATTAATTAGTTTATTAATACATATAATATTAATTTGGCGTAAGAGATATTCTTATACTATATTCAATATAAAATTAATTTTCATTCGTTATTCATGACTAATACTGACACAAAAAAGTTATCTAATAAAAATCCAAATACATAACTTTTTGCTATACAACGTTCTCGTACAAAAATTCAGTAAGACAATACATCATTAAATTAATTCTTTAATTTAAATATATCAATTTTGATTTAATGATAGCAGTGTCATATTCTATTATATATAAGACTCAGATTAACATCTCGGAGCTTAATTAACAATGGATAACGAAATAAAGAGAAAGAAAATGTATAGATTTTTGTAGTTGTGCACTTTCTATCGATGCTAGAAACTGAAAAAGCTTTGTGTGAAAACAGTTCGACAAATATGGAAATCTAAGGAAAGATTGTCAACCTTCGGTAGATGTGGATGATAAGGTTAATTAGGGACGATGAAGGACGACAAGAAAATTGCTGTACGCAAATATTTCCTTTTGTTGTTCAAGTTATCATCATCTTTAATTTATGTATATCATTATCATCAAGAAAATAAATACCATCTGTACAACACCAACAACATTAATATCATCCATCAACTCATGTAGAGTAGCTCAAGCATGCATGACCCAAAAGCAAGATTTCCCTTTTTAGAAAGTGACATAAAACATAATCGCTTGTGGAAAATAAATTATTCTGAAATTTAAAAAATACACATGATTTTATGTGGAATTTCTTTTGTCAACAATATATAATTTTAGAAAATTTGATATATATAATTATCGTTTTCTCCCGTTTAGGGAAAAAAATTTGTTTTACCGAACAGTCAAATTATAAAAACTTTCCTTCATGGTATTATAGGTCATAGGTCCAAAATGCGGCAAGGCTACAAATTTTGCTTGTTTAAAAAATATTTTTTATTTTAAAATTTTAAAAGGGGCAAGGTGTTTAGATTGCCTTTTTCAACCTACCCATTTGACGCATTGGAGACATGACTTGGACTAATAGAATCAACATAATTACAACATAATTACCATATGACCCTCAATCCCCACTCAATTTTTTTTTTCCAGCATCAACCCTCCCTTTAATTTAACTTAAGAAAGCCAGCTACCACATATATATGTTCCATGATATAAAAATGTTAATAAATAAACCTCACCTGAATAATCAGAATTCCTGGGAGAAGATGACCAAGAAGGAGGAATACTTCCGGTGATGGGTTTCCGGCGACGGTTGTTGAGAATTTGCTTGAGATCCAGCAAAATCTCTAGTTGCTTGTTGAGAAGCTCACCTCTTTCAAGCAACTCACTTTCTCTGGCTTTGTAAAATTGGTTTACTTTGTTTAATTCTTCATCTAGTTTCTCAAAGAACACCCTCACCTATATTACATCAAAAATAATAAAAAAAATGTACATATTAATTATACAATACATAATTAACGCTGAATAACCATATATATAAAAATTAAATTAAATGTAACCTCATCTTCCTCAGAAAACAACTGAACAAGCTCAGTTTGGTATACTTCCTCTTCATCTCCATCTTCCATTGTTTTTCTTCTCACCTGTAACCAACAAAATTAATTAATGTTACTTCAAACAAATACCTCTCCTTCTTCTCCTTTTAATTTGTCTTTTGGGCGTCCTTTTCATAAAATCTTTTTTAGGGCATGGGGCCTTATTGCAGCAGGTGTTTATTCACGATGGTTTCGTGATACTGTGCATCTATACATAACCGTTTTCCTTGATTTCGTGAGAGATTAATTAAAGAAGAAACAAAACAATTTTTTTTTAAAAAAAAAATACAAACATTTTATACATGTATATATATAGTCCCAAAAAAAAGGATTATGATTGCTGGAATATGGCAACACTTCCAATTCTAGCTAACACTAACACTAACGTTAACACTAATTAACAATACCCATCATTAAGTGTTTTGGGTTTATTGGCTCCATTTATATCAAAAAAAAAAAAAAAACATCATTGGTAAACTCTTTTGTTTCACGAAATAACCTAAAAAAATTGAAAGTGTTAATTAAACGTGTCCAATTTGCATTGCTTATTTTGATTCGTTATTGACCATCATTTTTTTTAATAAGGAGAAATTTTAATGGACTGCATGACAGAAGATAATCATTCTTTTTTAAATCGACAATAGCAGAAATAAAACCTTACACTTTAAATTGCTCTTGAAGAAAAGTTATTACTTGAGCTATTCATCATCATTTTTAACTGTCATGGAAAAATATTGTCTTATATTATGTTTAGAGGTCACTTATAAATTAATGGACAGTGGAGTAAAAATTTGACTGAAAAAGATTTAGACCCACAAACACGACGGTGATGAGGGAATGATTGTGTGTATGCATATAAATTAATTATATATAAAAAGAAAAATAAAACTTTGCTGCTTTTGTGTTTGTTCATATTCAAATGAAACCGAATTAATTAAAATTTCAATAAATATTAAATATTTATGCTTCAAATTAAAAAAAATTAGCTTCAATGGTGCGTGATAAAAAGATGGTGAAAAGGTACGTAAGAGCAGACCGAAAGAAAATGCACTATAAAAGGTATGTATTATACCGGTGAAACTACCCATTACAATAAAACCGAAACATAAAACCGCCTATTTGCTTTTGGTTTGTTAACTCTGTTATGAATCCAAGATATATACATATGGCCTGAAAATGATACTATTTTGCTCTCACGTTATTGGCCCACGACACAAACACACTCAAAAGCAAGTATATTTACTGAGTTAAGGATGAAGAATGATTAATGTAAATTTAAAGAAATATATATGCATATATATACCTGAATGATTTCAGTAATTTTGTTATCGGAAGAGAAGAGGTTGGTGGTGAACTTGGAGGCAAGGGAGCGAAAGGGATCAAGAATGGAGCGGCCGAAATCATGGTGGAGCTGTGGAGGCTGTTTTGGAATTCTTGAAAGTTTGATCTTCTTTACCTGTTTCTTGAGTTGCCAATAATTTACAAATGCTTCTTTCCATTCTGGAATTAGTTGAGCTTCAAGTTGCTTTGAGAACTTCACCATTTTCTTCTTCTGCTTCTTCTTCCCCAAAATAAATAAACAATGAAGAAGAAGAAGGAAAGGAAGAAAAAAAACAAAAAAGAAAGAGAGAAGAGAAGAGCTTGTTGTTAAGGGTGTTAGCTATGGAGAGGGATTAGAGAGGTTTATATATATAATTATATATATATATAAGTGTGTAAAGTGAGATGGCTGTAAAGGAGGGAGAGACGTATGGAGAAATGAAATAAGCTAAGGGTTGCTTGCTAGTAATGGCCAATTTCTTTTTTCTTTTTGTTATTATTATTATTATTATTTTGTTAACATTTGACAATCTTTTCTCCAAAAGCAAGTGAATTCCTTTTTAAAAAAAATCAATTTATTAAAATTATCTAATTGTTATATTTAAATTATTATATTTTATTTATATTTTAAAAATATCAAATAAAATATATATAAATTTGTAATTCGTGCATACCGCAGATTCATGATTAGTTAAAATATATCTGACTAAACAAATTTTCTTACCCCTTATTTAGTTCAATTCTATCAAAGAATTCATTTCGAAATGAATTTCAAATTCATTTAAATTAAATATACTCCATTAATAAAAATTGATTTAATTTCAAATAATTTCATAAATTTGAAAAGTTAGAATTCGAAATAAATTTTATAAAATTTTTATTTAAACCAAACATATTTACTTGAATTTGCAAATGAATTTCATAAAATTTTATGAAATTCATTTAAATCAAACAAACCTTAGGTGTTTTATTCATATTTTCTTTTTTTATGTTTTATTCATATTTTCTTTTTTGTATGTTTTATAACCTATGGCACTTTTTTGAATTACGTTTTTAGTTTTTAACATTTCAAATTAAGGAAAAAAATAAAAATTTTAGGCAAAACCCATATTGAGATCCTTAAACTTATCGACTTTTTAGTTTTAGACCTCTAAAGTTTTATTTTGTATATCTAGACCCTTAAACTTCACGGATTTGAAGTTTTAAACCCTTATGTTAATTTTTTAACAAAAATTATTTCCTTTTGGCCCCTAAAATTTTATATTTCTAACATTCATACCATTTTTTACCTTTTAACACTTATATCACTTTTAAATTTTTTTCAACGGTAAAAAATAAATTTACTTATTTTAATTTCTAATATTTTAAATTAAAAACATAAATTTATATACATTTTAAATAATTTTAATTTTTAAAAATAAATAAAAAATTTAATGTTAAGATAAAAAATTATAATAAAACTACTGTTTTTCAAATAAAATATTATATTTTCAAAATAAAATATTATGATGAAAAGGAATATCATAATTAAAAGAGATTATGATAAAAATATTTTATAATTCTTCAAAATTTAAATTTTATATTTTTAATACATTTTTTAGTTTTTGTACAAAATTTTAATTAAATTATTGTGAATAATTTTTTATAATATAACTGTTATAAATAGTGGATATCAATGTATGTCTGTACATCACCAAAAAATGGTGATAGATTTTCCAACCAACTCAAACTTTTTATAGCCGTTATGTTAACCTTCATTTTTTTGAATCATGGTTTTAGGGTACATGAAAAAAATTTATATTATAAAAATTTACTCACAATAATTTAAAATATTGTGAAAAACAATATTATTATTATAATTTTTTTAAATTTTATCATAATACCATTAACTTGTTTGTTTATTTTTAAAATTTAAAATTATTTAAATATGTTTATAATAATTTAAAATATTAGAAATCAAAATATGTCAATTTATTTATTTCAGGTGAAAAATTTGAAAAGTGATATAAGTGTTAAAAGGTAAAAAATAGTATGAATGTTAGAAATATAAAACTTTAGGGACCAAAAGGAAATGATTTTTGAATGTTAGAAGTATAAAACTTCAGGGACCAAAAGAAAATATTTTTTGTTAAAAAATTGATAGAAGGGTTTAAAATTTCAAACCCATGAAGTTTGAGGGCCTAGATATATAAAATGAAACTTTAGAGGCCTAAAGCTAAAAAGTCGACAAGTTTAGAGGCCTCAATAAGGATTTTGCCAAAATTTTATAGAAAAAAGCATTATTTTATTTAATATACTTTTAACCAGGATAAACAATAATAAATTTACCTTGATACAATTTTTTTATATTTTAAATTTAAAAATTAATGATCATAATGAATTCACTTGCTAATTTCTTTTTCATATTCTATATTAATAATTTCAATAAATTAAACTTCAATAAATTTGACAAAAGCTCATCTCTAGTAGTATTTTTTTTTTCAACTAGTGGTTTTCATTAATAATTTGATTAAAAATGCTATGAGAACTCTTGTCCTTTAATTCTTCTACATTTTCATAGCATCGTTATCACATTTAGTGGAACTCTTGTCCTTTAATTTTTCTACATTTTCAACTCTTAGCATCGTCCTCTCTTCTTTTATCTCATTTAGTAGAACTCTTGTCCTTTACATTCTTCTGCATTTTCAACTCTTAGCATCGCCCTCTCTTCCTTTATTTCATTCAGTAGAACTCTTGTCCTTTAATTCTTCTGCATTTTCAACTCTTAGCATCGTCCTCCCTTCCTTCATCTCATTCAGTAGAACTCTCGTCCTCTCATTCGTAGATTCATTACTTAAAATGCCCATATCTAACTCTTTTTTATTTAAATTTCTCTGCAAGTAATAAAATCTTAAACTTATTAATAGTTTATTTGTTCAAATTAAAGAACAAATTAAAAATGAAATTATCATTAATTGTAGTAATGACAAAAAATAATAATTAATGAACATCTTTCTAGAATTCTCATCAACTGAATGGACAACGATTTTGAATTAAACATGATTAATTTAAAATTTTAATTTTATTTTAAGATTTTCTAAGAAATTAAGTGAAGCAAATGTTGTCACTGTTTTCATTGCACAAAACAAGTCTGAAGTGGTAATTGGTTAACTCTTAAAATTTTTTGACAAATAATTTTGCATCTGAATATGAAACATCTAATGTGATTTATAATATGTAGTTAAATTTATATAGCTAATTATAATTTTAGCATCCGAAAATTAAATTTTCCCTCTTCAATCTGATTAATTGAGAAAACCTTTTGAGACTTGAAAACTAATTTAAGCGGTAAGAGCATTTATTCTTGAAAAGGAGATGTTTTGAGTTTAATTTCTCTCTTTTTCACTAGACTTGTGAAAACTCATCTTTAGTGGTGGCTTAAAAAATGATTTTCAAAATACTAACTACCAATAATTAATAGGAAAGGAGTTCTTTTCCTATTTTAATGATATTGGGTCTTGTACTGAATAAAAAAATTGAGAAAATTTGTTAGTGAGAGAGTAGTTAAGTGATAATTTCTCTTCAATGACATCCTGAGGTGTAAGGTTCGATCCTTACCGTTGTCGATTTAAAAAGGGAGGATTGCTCCTATTGTACAATCTACCGATATTAAGGTCATATGACCTCTTAATTTAAAAAAAATTAAGAAAACCTTTTGTGAGTATTTATCTCCACAATATTATTAGAGGTGAGTGGCTGAAGTTTTTTTTTTCTTCCTCTTGAAAGTGCCATCTTCCCTCTCTGCCTCCAATGTCACTAGCCACACGATACTGTAAACATACTATGCAATTCTTAAATGGACATCAACATCTATATATATATTGACATTCTTGGAGTATTTTGGATCAATATATACCCAATATCCAATTAATCAAATCATTGTTGCTTAGCATCCAATTGAAATGAAAATAAATAACGTTTCTTATTAATTGTTAAAAAAATACCAACAATCATTGAAATCAGTTAAATAAAAAACTGTTATGATTTGAATAATTTTTTGAATTCAAGTCGTAATATATGCAGTCCCATTAAATTAGTTGTTAAAATTTTTTTACTATTTTTATATTTCTACTCAAATCGAATTAAATTAATTAAAATTTATTGAATTCTAGATGCTAATGGTTGAAAAAAAATATAACAACAACAATATCAACATTAACAGATAGAATTTTGATAGTGGTCAGTACTATAACATAATCAATAGAAGGGTTATTATTGATTTGTTATTTTTAAGAGTGGAAGATGACTAAGCATATGCTGCATATATATAAATTTCTCTTCAAGTGGAGATTTTTTTATTGGTAAATTTTCCCCATTAAGAACAAAATATAATTTTCTTACTAAACAGTGATATATACAATAGTTTTGTGTGTGTGTATATATATATATAATGCTTCAGAAAATCACGTGAGACCATTTAAAATCAAAAGGGAACCAAAGAATTTGAATGAATTATATATCTTCTCTAGCCATTAATTGATGATTTTATCTCCCATATTAATTTGTTTTAATAAATTATGAGTTGTTATATTATGACTTGTTATATATATTCCATATGTATGTATCAATTTTTGTTGTTATATTTATTTAAACGGTCAAGTGTATATTGCTCAAATTAGTGTTATGGGCATTTTGAGTAATTTCATTTTTTTTTTTGATAGATATAAAAGTATATTTCAACAAGTTTAATTTCATTGATTTAAAACTATTTTTGAATGCTAATGCATTTTCCTTTAAAATTATAAAAAGGGAAGATTATTCCTTAGGTTTAAATTATTAGTTAACAAACCCAAAATTGATTAAAGTATCAATATTTTTCTTATCAAGAAATACTAAGGCTTTTAAGCATCAATAATTGACATAATAAGAGTTAGTCATTCTCTTTTAAATCAGATTAAAATACAGAATTCAAATTTTACACCTTATGATATTTTAAAAAAAAAAGTGATCATTTAAAAAAAAAAAAATAAGTGATAATTAAACTACTGTCTGATAGAAATATTGTCACTTAACTAGTATTTCCACCACGTGTAAGATGTGTCTTAGTAAAGCTGTAATTAATTAACAAATCAGATTTTGTCTTTAAGTTATTCCCAAAAAAAAAAAAGCTGATTTACCAAGCTCCATCCATACTTCAGGATAATTAGCAGTTAAGGCCTAATTAAAAACAAAGATTTAACACACACACATCTTGATACTTTAGAATGGATTTCTGATTCTACTTTTGACATTGACATTAATATATATATATATATATATATATATATAATGAGATTTAGCTGTTAGAAATCTCAGAATCTGCATCTTTCCATCATAGCTTGGATTCATAATGCATTATAAAAACCCACTTAAAAACAAAATAAACTAAAGATATCACATTACTTAATATATAATCATTCAAATCTTGATGTATTAAGTTGAAAAGTAACTCATGCTTAAATTCATTTCATTTCTTCCCTTTTTTTAAAATTTTCTGTTTAAGATTTACACTAATGGTTTGACACAGTACAAAGTCCCCACCATAATGCTAGTGGCAAAAAAGCATTGGCATCTTCCCATCATAGCATTGGCATATATGGTCTGAAGCTAGAGTTGTTAGAAAATTATTATTGCTTTACAAATGAAATCAAGGTTAAATGCTTTCTCTAGGTTAGAATATAGAATTATTTTATTTATTATGTATCTATAGATAGAGATGAAAAAGAGTGGATGCTTTAGTGTGTAAGTATCTACTCGGAGAATATTCCCAAAGAAGAAAATATAAATTAGTGAAAGGTAAATTTGGGTGGGAAAGCACTTCATCAACAGCATTAGTAGCTATAAAAATCCGTTTTTCGACGTTGGCTTCTTCATTGCTAACTCATCTTCCACGAGCAATAGTCAGTGCTAACAGTGTGCTCAGTGCTCACCTTTGCTACATATACAAGAGATCAAGTGCATTGCAGTTATGGGAAAAATGAATATATTATAACTTTTATCTTGCAATTGGCTGTTTCAGTAGTGTAATACCTATTTTTTTTTTAATTTAAACTAACTGTATTCAAAACTTATCGAATTTTAAATAATTCAATTCGATCAAAATAGAACTATAAAGGTAATAAAGTGATATAATGTCCTATTAAATTATTATATAAAGATGTTTTATACGGAAAATTTTATATTTAAAATTTTAGCCGATTAAATTTTTTTAGATCGATATCAACCATAAAATAAAAATTAATCCGATATCCGATATTGTTGAGGAATACTTCACACCTCATGCACCAAAAAAATATTATCTTCTTTTCTTTTTTTTTCCTCCATGAGCATTAGAAGCAAGAATTCAAGATCATTTTTTTTTATTTTCATTCTAGAAATCATAGATTATTGCAGAATGATGTGGTTCAAAAACAAGAATGTGCTATGATGCAATTGGTGTCTTGATTACAAGGACTAGTAACTAACTAATAAACCCTAATTATGTGTTAATTAATTTATTTTTAGCAGTATAATTCACATAAGATAAGTAGTGCTCTGGCTCTTTAATTAGGTGCACTGAAACGACACGTGTATAGATTCTTTGCCAGAATATATACCATGATCTTTTAGTATAGTTTAGGATCTAATCTTATGGTCTGGGCACAAGTTGTAAAATGCACAGTGACCAAAAAAAAAAAACTAGTTTTAGTGGGATCTGCTGATGGAATTGTATAAGTTGTAACTGTGGTGTCAATGCCTCCACAAAAATAATTCCCTTTCATTTAACTGTTGAATGACGTTGGAACAATGCTTCATCTCTCCTTTCCTCTTCCCTGTGAGAAAATTAAGATTCCACGTCAAATAAATATGCAGAAATGAATGAGAACTTCATATATATGATCATATTTGAGTTAATGTTTATTACATAAAATTTTTATTATTTTTTTGTTGGAAAATTTTTAAAATATTGCATCAAAATCATAACAATGGTTAGAAAATGAATTGAAAATACATCAATTAGATCTTTATTTAACTTAAAAACTTGAGCTGTTAAGTAAAAGTATTAAGTATCTAATTGTATATAAGTCCAATTAATTTAATTTCTGAAATCAATGCGTACTTAAGTGTTTTTAACACGACCTCTTGACACATGCTTGGTCTGATTAGTATGTGGTACATGGTGATTTTTTTTTAAATACCAGATCCGACCATGCAACGAGAAGAAGTGCATTTCAGTTAAAAACAATTGTGCAGGAAGAATGTGTTTTAAATATCAACGATAGCTCTAATACCATATTAAAAAATGGACCGAAAATACACTAATTAAATCTTTATGAAACTTAAAAGTTTAAGTTTTTAAGTGGAAGTATCTAATTGGTATATAAGCAAACTTAATTTAATTTATAAAATCAATGTGTGATTAACAACAATTAATAAAATTCACTGGTATATAACTAATTTAATTTGATATGAAAAAAAGTATAAAAACGATAAAATTTTGTAATAACAATTCATTTAATGTGATTGTAGATTTATGATTTAAATTGAAAACATCATTTAACCAAAAATAATTAATACCTATTGACTGATTCTAACTATTGTTGATATCTTTTAACTGTTTTTAACGTTTCTACTATCACGACTAGTATCCATGCTTTAGGTTAATTAGCTTGTTAAATATTAGTGGAATTTTTTGTGGATTTTCTTTTTCACAAAAAAAGAGAAAAAATAAACGACATGTTTAAGGTTTTAAGGCTTAAATTATCCACTAGTATAATTAATTAATTTGCCTATCTTATAGCAAGCACGAGGCAGCCCATAAATCAACTTGGAGCAACACAACATAATTTTCTAATTAAGGGTATCCTGCTACAATGGTGGTACATAACCTTTTCAGGACATCATGGGAGATCAAAGTGTGGGCTGTCAATGGAGTTGGTTGACACATGAGGTCAACCTTAAGGGAATGTCTTACTGATACAGAGACATTTTGGATTCGAAAGGATATGTACCCTATACTTTTTACTAATTATTTAAAAAAAAAAAACAATTAATTGCAAATAATTCAGCTTTTAATCTCCTAAAGCACGTAATCATTATATTTATATTAGTGGCATTTAAAATATATCATCCCATTATTGAATCTGTGTATATATTTTTGAGCATTTCATATTTAACCAGTGCTAATGTAGTACATATGGGTATATATACTTAGATATAAATATATAATATATTATAATTATAAGTATTTAACAAAAATATATTCAAAATAGATAATTTTTTATTTGAACTAATTGTATTTTAAATTTATTAAAAATTTAACTAATTCAATTTAATTCAGATAAAATCATACATAAAAATAGTTAAAATATTTTAATAATTGTTTAGTTGGAATTAAAAAGGTAAAAATTTTAATCTTAAAGTTAGTATTAATGATATTGATATCAAAAGTGTCCATAATTAATAGTGGGAGAAGGTGACAGATACGCAAATGACTCCTTCCCCACTCTAAACTACAATCAAGAAAATTAAAAATCCCACAAACACAAGAGAAATTTTTTTGTGTCGTTTTGATTCTTGCTATGGATGATATGAATGCTAACTTTCTATAGGAGGAATGAATTAATGGTATCTATTGTGTGGGACTTTGAAGGCCTTTCTAAGTCATCTTTCCATCAAAATGTGCTTTTTTTTTTTTTTTTTTCTCAACGAAGAACCATCAAGAAGAAAGAAAAATGCATGATGCAAACCCCACTAAAGACTATATTAGTACATTTTTCTTTTACTAGATTTTTTTTAAGAAAAAATTAATTATACTAGTTTGCTCTCTTACTTTTAAGAGGCCATTTGAATTTTGAATGCTTTAATACTTAAATAGATATTGTTTTGGAAAATATATATATTAGATTAATATTATATATTTTGTATGGTTAAATATTAATCCAAAAATAATGCTATTCTTTTTTGGCTTTAATATGGATTTAATTAATTATACCAAACATGTCATTACTAATAAATTTTTGAGGATGTTATTCTCGTTCAATAATAATAATAATAATAATAATTGATACCCCTCAGGTATATTACTATTCAAATTAATAAATTTGTATTTTTAAATTACAGTAACTTGCAAAATAAGGAGAACCAAATCTAAGTAGGAAAGATTCTTCCTCATTAGGAAGAGTCCCACACTCGGAAGACTTCTAGATCAAGGGGAATTGCCTCAAACAAAGACAAAACCTATAAAGAAGAGGAATCCTATTCCTCTCAGGTTTGAGCATCTCCTTCTCTATAAATACTCCTCTCATCCCCTCAAATTATTCATTATATTCTATTCTCTTAAGCTCTTATTCTCTCTAAATCCTCTCTCTACTCTTTCTAACTTAAGCATCGGAGGGTTTGTGGGGGAAATCCCACCTCTCACCTTACCTCTTTGTTGATTGCTTGACTGTAGGACTCAAAAATTTCGGAATCAAGTTATCAAGTAGCGCCATCTGTAGGAAGAAATCTTGAATCAAAACCATCATAAATCTAGTGAGTTGAAGTAAAGTTCACACTATGGCATCAAGCCCACTAGCTGCTGATACTCAGATTAATTCTCCAGGAGCAGCTTTAGATATAGAAGCTCTTATCAACCCTTCCACTCCACTATCTATCAACCCATCAGCCCCTATTCTCCCCATTAACCCATCAGCCTCTATCCTGGCAATTGATGCATTGACCCTTATTCATCATGGGGGACCGTCATCCCAAATCCCTCTTTCTGGAGTCACTCATGGATGGGCAACACCCGACACAAGCTTTCCTTATTATGCTCCTTTGTATCATACTAGCAGACCCATCCCTTCTATGCCTTTTCCAAGCCTTTCGGAAACACCGATTACAAATACGCCAGACCTCAACACAGTAGCTCAAACACTCAATCTACCTACCACAAATAAAGAGGCAATGATTCAAAACATCCAAGCCCAGATAGCCCTTATGCAACAATAACTAAACGCCTTAATTCATGAAAATAATTTTGGGACTGCTAATCCAAATAATAATGCGATTATACCACCTATTGCAACTCAGAGCGCCCTTAGAGGAGATAAAGGAGCTCAGAAAGATCTGAAAGGATCAAGCACAAACCGTTCTGCCTTAGATGACTCCTAGATAGTTCAAAAAGTAGAACAAATAATTCAAAAAGCTCTGACTGGGCCGAGAAAGGAAGACGAATGCGTCTTAAAAAGAATAACACCCTTCGTAAGCAGGATTGTTAAAACTGAGATCCCTTCTAAATTCAAGCTACCTTAACTAGATCAATTTGACAGAACAAGAGATCTGATCATTCATGTCTCTTCATTCTGAACTAAGATAATGCTTCAGAATGTAAACGACGGGATCCTATGTCATGTCTTCCCCAGCACCCTTACTAAGACTGCTCAAAGATGGTTTCATCAACTTCTTAAGAACTCTATCTCATCCTTTGAAGATTTAGCTGAGAAATTCAGAACTTGGTTCATCACCAACGTTCCACTCGCAAAGAATGTAAATAATCTCAGAATGTGCAAACAAGAAGCTTCGGAGTCACTAAGGAGTTACCTTGACAGATTCAATAAGGTTGCTATGCAGATCGAGAATTTAAGTGATGAAGTGGCAATAGAGGCTATAAAGAATAAAACACAATTAGGGAAGCTCAAATATAAGATTATGACTAAAGAGCGGACAACTTTCTCTGAAGTCATGTCTATGGCAATGAAACTGATAAAACTCGATGAAGATAGAAACTATGGCGGGATGATGACAGACCACTCTTTAAAAGGGAAGAAAGATCTGAGCCAAGGAGACTTAGAGCCCAGCGTCCTTATTTCAGAGGCCCAGAGGGTGGATTCAGGAAGGAAATTAAAAACTATACACTCTTGAATGCTATGAAATCATAAGTCCTTATATGGATTAGAGCAAATGGGGTGGGAATACCCGTACCAAGAAGATCGAGTCCTAATAGATGAGTAATGGCAGACAGAAGGTTCTATTGTCAATATCACTTAGAATATGGACATGACACTGACGATTGCAGAGAATTACAAAGAGTCATAGAGCAATTAATACAAAATGGCAAACTTAGCAAATTTACTAATACAAACAGGAGATACTGAGACTTCAAAGATGAGAATGAAGTGGCTGGAGTCATTAACATGATAGTTAGAGAAGAAGCACCTAACAAAAAAAGGATGAAATGATCTCGGAGAGAAGAAACCCAGTTGCAAAGGCCAACTATCACATTCGGACCAGAAGACGGAGAACATGCCCGACATCCCCACAATGATGCCTTGGTCGTAAGTGCATACATCCAGAATTATCTGGTGAAAAGGCTTTTGATAGACGAGGAAAGAGTTGTCAATGCACTCTCATGGAGCGCTTACCAGGCTATGGGAGGCTCAGTTACTGATCTCAAAATCATTAAAAACCCCATCACCAGCTTCTGCAAAGGAACAACCCAGCCTTTGGGAGTAGTAGAACTGGAAATAGAATTTGACAATCAGGAAATAGGAGATTCAAAAATAGCCCGATCCTTATTCAACATTGTGGATCTTCCACTTACTTATAACGACATCATCAGAAGACCCATCTTGTATGAGATTGATGCGGCCAAAAGTATTAGAAGACTGACCATAAAGATCCCTCTAGAAGATCGAGTCATAACCATACTCAGAGATCAATCAATGGCTCAATAGTATTATCAACTAGCTTCAAAACCTCAACTGAAAGCTTTTCCCCTAGCATCTTTAGAAACTGAAAAATAAAGTGCCAATCCAGAGCCAATTGATTAGGTCTAAACACTGCAGATCACATAAGAAAAGTCAATCAGAATTGGAGGTGAGCTCGATAAAGACATCAAAAAAAATATTGGTGAAGTTCTTACTAGACATTCTAATAGCTTCGCTTCAACAACGATCAAAATTGTGGAGGTGGACCCTCAGATTGCGTCATATAGCCTGAACATTCTACCAGGAATGAAACCAGTAATCCAAAAGAAAAGGAAGTTTGCGTACGAGAGGTAAAAAGTGATTGCCGAAGAAACGAAAAAGCTTTTGGATGTCGGATTCATAAGAGAAGTCATACACCCGGAGTGGGTAACTAATGTGGTGCTCGTCAGGCAAGCTAATGGGAAGTACCGAATGTATGTTGACTACACAGACCTTAATAAGGCATGCCCCAAAGATAGCTACCCATTACCAATAATTGATCAGTTGGTAGATTTAACAGCTTGCCACCATCTCTATAGTTTCATTGATGCCACTCAGGGATATCATCAGATCCTCATGAAGAAGGAAGACGAGGAGAAAACTTCATTTATTACTCATGAAGGCCTTTATTGCTATAAGGTCATGCCCTTTTGACTAAAAAATGCTAGAGCAACCTACCAAAGGCTAATGAATCATGTATTTCAAGACCGCATCAGGAAAAACGTAGAAGTATATGTGGATGATATCATTATTAAAAGCCAAACAATAGAACAACATGTCAGATATCTCGAGCAAATACTCACTATACTAGATAAGTATCATATCAAGCTGAACCCAAACAAGTGTGTATTCGGAGTAAAGGCAGGGAACTTTTTGGGATTCATGATCTCACATAGGGGCATAGAGGCAAACCCAGAAAAGATGAAAGCTATTCTAAATATGAAAGCTCCTAAAACACTGAGTGAGCTTCAGAAACTCAATGGTAGAATTACAGCTCTCGGAAGGTTCATCTCATGTTCAGCCAAGAAATGCCTGCCATTATTTCGAGCCTTGAAGAGTTTCGAGAAATTTGAATGGAATGACTAGTGTTAAACGACATTTGAAGAAATAAAAAAATTCCTGACCTCACCGCCATTGCTTAGCATACCAGTTCCGGGTGAAACCTTATACTTGTACCTCTCTATTAGCCATGAATCCATTGCCTCAGTGTTAGTTCGGGAAGAAGGCAGTCAGCAAAGCCCAATATACTATGTCAACAGGATCCTCAAGGGTTTGGAAACCCGATATCATATGTTAGATAAACTCGCCATGATAATCACCCACACATTAAAGAAACTCCGACAATACTTTCAAGCACATTCCATAGTTGTCAGAACTAATTTTCCCTTACAAAAAATTCTCCAGAGGCCAGAAACTTCAGGACTACTGGTCCAATGGTCAGTTCAGTTAGGAGAATTTGAAATCAGCTATAAGCCTCGTCGGTAGATAAAAGCTCAAGATCTAGCAGATTTTATACAAGAAACGACATTCGAAGAGGTCGTCCCCCTCCCATACTCGAAGTGGAAACTATACATAGACAGAGCATCCGGAGCTCAAGGATCTAGGGCATAAGTTGTCCTACTTGGGCCGTGCAAACTGAAAATCAAATATGCAATCCCAATAAGATACAATGCCATAAATAATATAGCTGAGTATGAAGCATTAATTATAGGACTCAGACTAGGAATAAAAGTTAGAGCTGAACATCTTAAAGTTTATTCTGACTCCCAACTGGTGCTCAACCAGGTCAAAGGAACATACTAGGTCAAAGATCCGAGCATGGTAAAATATGTGGACAAAACCAAGCAGCTCCTAAAGAAGCTGGAGCATGAAGAGGGACAATGGGAAATATTGTAAATTCCAAGAAGTGAGAATTCAGAAGTAGATTTATTAGCCAAGTCAGCATCTGAAGCCAACCATGTGTTTAAAGAACTTGAGTTAACCAAGGAACTTACCAAATCGAGCATCGAGGAAGAAGAAGTAATGAACACCCAGGAGGTGGCTGAGTGGATGAACCCAATCATGCAATACCTGGAACACATAATCCTACCTAAAGATAAGCTTGAGGCACAAAAATTGAAGATCAGAGTCACACATTACTCTATGTATAATGGTGAACTTTACAAAAGGTTACTATCACATCCATGGTCAAAATGTGTGTCTTCAGAAGAAGGCAACTATGTGCTTAGAGAAATCTATGAAGGGATATGTGGAGCTCACGAAGCTCAAAATTCCATGGTCCAGAAAGTATTCTTATAAGGCAATTACTGGCCTAACATGTCTAAGGACGCATTTTAACTAGTTCAGAAATGCACTAAGTGTCAGCAGTTTGCCCATCTTACTTATAAACTTTCCAACATTCAGCATCCTATTGGAAATCTGTGGCCTTTCGTTGTTTGAGGAATGGATATCCTGGGTCCATTCCCAGTTTCTACGTCTTAAAAGAAGATCTTAATCATGGTAATTGATCATTTATAAAGTGGATAGAAGTGGAAGCTGTTCCAACTATTGTTGAGGCTCGAATACAACATTTCTTTTGGAAAAAAGTTACTTGTAGATTCGGCATACCACACACTTTGATCACAGATAATGGTAAGCAGTTTGACAACAAGAAATTTAAGGCATTTTGTTCAGAATTAGGCATCAAACTGAGATTTACTTCAGTAGCTCATCCTCAGATAAATGGGCAAATGGAAGTTACTAATAGAATTATTATGCAAGGGCTAAAGAAGAGATTGGACAAAAAGAAGGGAAATTGGGTAGAAGAGCTTAACAATGTCATCTGGGCATATAGAACAACACCTAGAGGCTCAACAGGAGAAACACCCTTCAGACTGACATACGAAATGGATGCAGTTATCCCTGTGGAAATTGGTTCGCAAAGCTACCGAGTCTCTGGAAAGTTAGATCCAGACATCAACAGTCTCAACGCTTAGATCTGCCTAGACTTACTTGAAGAACGAAGGGAGCAAGCATACGTAGTCTTGAAAGCACATAGGTAGAGAATAGTCGGATATCATAACAAACATGTCTGACTAAGGCAGTTCAAAGTCAGAGACCTCGTCCTGAGAAGAGCAAATACAGGCAAAGGTAGTGCCGGAACTGGCAAGCTCAGACCAAATTAGGAAGGCCCATATCAAGTTACCAAAAAAACTACCAAGGGTGCATACAAGATAAAAGATGTGCAAGGAAAAGAATTGCCTCAATATTGGAGCTCAGATAGCCATAGGAAATACTATCAGTAAAAGAAATTGTAAAAAAAAAAAAAAGAAAGAGAGATAAGCTTTAATAAAGAAGCATATTTCATTCCTTCATAATTGTTTTTTCAAAAAAAAAACCTAAGTATTTACATTAGCCTCATATTCAGAAGACACTAAACTAACTTCAGTAGAAGCATTGGCATCCTTCAAAGTAGGAGTCTCGGGCACCGTGGAGGTAGCAACAGCAAGGCCAGTTTAAGCTGAGGACCCTTCCTCAAGATGATTAGGATTTGCTGGATGATAAGAAGAAGACCCCTCAATAGTGGTTTACCTCTTGGAGACTCTTGGACTTGCTTGGTGCTTCTTGGCGGCTTTACTAGCAGCCTCATCAGCGACAGCCAATCTCGCCAAGTCTGTAGGTGTTATCTTGTCACACCTGAAAAAGTCCAGATCAGGACGTTGAGCAAGCACAATCCTTTTAAGCTCATATTTGTACTCCTTAAGGAACCCGGACACCATGTTTCGATAGGATTTCAAGTCATCCTTTTGGCCTTCCTTCTATTACTCCAACTTTTCCTTTAGCATGGCAAGCTCGGAATCTTGCTCCTTCATCCGCTTCATATGATGGGCCTGTGTAAGTTCAAGATCTCAGATCTTTTCGTCGCGAGACTCCACCTCATACTTGGTTTTATTAAGTTGTGCCTCTGTAAGCTCCAAAGCACGAGTTACCGCACCCAGCTTCTTTTCATAATCCCCAGCAATGGTGCCCACCTCAGCATCTTTAAAGTTGTATTCACTTTGAAGGATGAAATGCTCATCCTTAGCCAGTAATAGGCCTTAGGCCATCTGCAAAGTAGAGAAGGAAGCATTAGTATATTAAGCAATACTTATTGCCACAACAAAATATGTTCTAATTTTTTACCTCCAAGGTATGTCTAATCAGGCTATTATATAGCTCGCCTCTACCTACATCCCTCCACCATTGGATGTCGTCCGGTAGGAGCCAAGAATCCGCGTACTGGTCTCTCACTTGGGGATTCTGAACACTTGGTGGACTTATTTTGTTTAGAATCCATTTCTTGGCATTTGGGCACCCGGGAAGCCTTATATGTTTGATGAAAACATTCTCCACCAATTACTCTTCATCCTCAGCAATCTCTTTTCCCTTGGCACTTTTTTTGGAAGGCCCGAAAGCCTTTTTCTTTGCATGTTCTACTGAAGGTTCTCTTACAACCTCGACATGTTGTCCAACAAGAGTCTCAGAAGGCTCCTCTTGCCCCAGTGTAAGGTTGGCAATCTCTGGTTCTTGCCCTTGATCTTGACCTTCCTCCGGACTAGCATCTAAAAGTAGTATCCCGGCAGCAAATGTATAATAGTCAGCAATCTTCAAATTAAAAAAGGAAAAGATGAGTCAGAATATACCTCCAAGAAGATCAATACTTACCATCATTTTTGTTATATACACTCCAAAGATATTGTCGAGAATAATTCTTGGATGAAATTCCTTCAAACACGCTCCGAGTATGAAGTCTTCTTATTAAGTCCGAGTCTTTATCAGGCAACTTTCTTGGGCGTTTTACATCATGACAAGTATTGACCCATAAGTGCCGGATAGTGAAGAATTCGGTTGGGTGCTCTATCATAAAATACTTGTGTTTTCAAGACTTTGGTATGTCTGAAAGTCTCATAAACAGGCTCAGACCTGGAACAGCTGCTAGAGAGAATGTAAGCTCTCCCTTTTTCTTATTTAAACTATAAATAAACTGCAACATGTCAAAGTCCGGGTCTCTCCCTTCCCTATGCATAAGCTCTATGTACCC
>CATIWM010256098.1:0-10752 GCA_949671775.1 Mallotus repandus
TATTATGGACTTAATTGTAAACATTTACAATCTTCTCCTATTTAACATTAGAATTAATACCACACATATCTCATATATTTCTCATGTCTATATGTTATGCATGTTATGCAAATAATGTAATTTATTAGGTGGGCGTTACAAGCAGTGTTGGTGGGTATAGTATTCCAAAAGGCACCAAGGTTTTCTTGAATGTTTGGGCTATGCATAGAGACAATAAATTTTGGGTCAATCCCTTAGATTTTAAGCCAGAAAGGCTCTTGGTTGGTGAGCGTAGCAAGCTGGATAATTTTGGGAGTCATCTACATTATTTGCCGTTTGGGTCGGGTAGGAGGATATGTGCTGGGCTGGCTTTATGTGAAAGGATGGTTATGTATGTGCTTGCTACATTCTTGCATATGTTCGATCGGAAATTGCCTAATGGTGTAAAGCCTGATACTTCAGAAAAATTTGGTATTGTATTTGAGAAATCTACTCCTTTAGTTGTTATTCCAAGTCCTAGATTGTCCAATTTAGAGCTCTATGCATAGAAAGCCAACTGGGTCTAATTTAATAGCAAGATGCTATTGAGATAAGCATTGTATTCCAAGTTCTATATTGTCCAATTTAGAAGTCGCTAATGTGTTTGTGATTGTGAAAATAATTAATATGAACTTATTCGTAAGATATTGTATTGATATGAAGTTGGTAGTATTTTGGATCCTTATTTTGTATTATTTTGGAAGAAATATCATTTGTTAATGTAAGAGCTATTTTTATGAGTTGGTTTAAAAAATTATAAGTTGGGTTTCAAAACTTGCATCAATAGATGGACTAGCTTTTTACATCCTTCAACCCAATGGACTTGGAAGTAATATGGATCGCTACAGCAACTTCTGTATTTGCTAATATAAGAACAATCACCGCATTACCTTTTGTCGTTTGTATGTTGTGTATGATCAAGGTGGAAACTTCTTTCATTATCTTTATCTGCATGACACAACAATAGTCTTTTTGCTTTGTCTTGTTGCAGTAGTGGAGACTTGGACATATCTTTTGTGATTACCATTGATTAAGTTCTTTTCACTTACAACTTTCCCACAAGAGCCTGCCAAAAGCCACCAGTGATGTGTCATTAAAATGCATTAAAAAAATATATTAAAAAGGAAAGGCTTCAACCACTTGTGTGATTTCTTGATTGTGGCCACTGTTAAAAGCGCAATATAATCAGTGGTGTGCTCTGTTATGTAGGAGGATCATTACAATGCCTAATTGCAGTTCTTAGTCGTTTTTGCAATCTTACTCGACCTATATCACTAAAGATCAAGCATTTGCGCTGGCACTTAAAAACATTATATAAAAAGAATCAGGGCACTTGGCATCACCAACATCCTTTGTTATGTTTTTTTTTACAATCACGAGGTATTCTTATTCTTATACCAAAAGAGGAGATTCTTACATATATTAGATGTATTGCACTATATAGTTGGATGTATTATACCCCTGTAAACAAGAATTTCCGTAAGAAATTTTTTGTTGGTAAAAAGTAGACTTCAAAAGAGTTTGAATACAAAACTTCCCTCATTACAAAACGTCTTCACATACAATTTTAGTAGGATCTTACAACATTGAGATCTTGATTTCCTTCTTTAAAATATTTGATGTACTGAACACAAATATTAGCTTGATTCCGGTTCCTCGTGTTTAGGCCAAATTAGAATGGAATTGCGTCTGAGGTTCGAATAAATTACCTTTTCCGACTAACAAAACAAGTAACTTGCCTAATTTTGTGTGGATTGATTAGCCAACTAATGTTGATGCTTCAAATTCAGTTTCTCAACTGTTGTTATTAATAGTTAACTTGCCACCCAATTGAAGACTTTAAACATAGTAATCAATCACTAGTAATAAATTAATGACCACAGTTTTTATGGCTTATTCTGATAGTCTATCAACACTGATCTTGATCACCACCAGCAATTTGTACAGCGTACCCATACCTGCAATTTGCTTCCCCAAGCCACAGAAGCACACTTGCAAACAGGCAATTTTTTTTACTCAACACTAACTATGTGGTACATTAATTGTAAAAAAAAAATATACCTACAATATTTCGACCTTCAAGCACTATCAGAGGGCCTGCAAACAGGCAAATCTTTGTCAACATTAGGCGGAATCCCAAGAATTGGATTGCTCTCAAAGAAATTGACAGGCTTTAGATCAAAGCTGGACGATACTGTTGGCATTATTGGGAAATCCTCTTGGCATGGTATGTGATGGAATCCTAATGTGTACCACACTACAATGTCCTTGTTCTCAATTGGACGATCCCTGCCAAAAAGGAAAACCCCCCCAAAAAAAGAGAAAAATCTCGTCACTTTCAGCTTTGTACAAAAAGAAAAAGAAAATAGCAATTCAGGATTCAAGTCCTGATAGAGTTTCCTTACCTGTCAGACCAAACTGCAAGAGTGTCTTCACCTTGACTCTGATAAACAAATAGCCCACCCGCCCATTGTTCGGTCCGGTTATATGGGGTGACCCATATTTGGTTATTTGTAAATGCTCCACGTTTCTGTGGAGGATCATCATGATCAAGCAAACTAGCTGCAGTACCACCAGAAACAATCTTGTACCCAACTGGGTTTCCGACCTTAGTTTTTTTAGTTGGATTAATGACGTGAAACTCTGAGGGATCATAAAGCTTGAGCTGAATTTGTGCATCTTTTTCTGTCTTAGCAACATTTCTCATAGCTTTCAAGTAGCTTCTTCTTGGTGATTCTCCAGGAGAGGTCCGTTTCCTTTGGAGATTTACCTTGACAAAAGAATTATCCGAGCCATCTATGTCCATGTCAAGGTAAAATGTGATGTAATGGTCATGGATGACACCAATAACATTTTCTGATAATAGAGTGCCGTAGAGATTTTCTTGGCCTTGCACTTGATTCAAGTTCTTGTAAGATGTGCCCTTCACCATCAGAATGCCACTAAGTCCAACCTGTACGTGAACAATTTTTCAATTCAGAGACAAGGCCAAAATTTTAATTCATAAGGTAATGTACAAAAAGAAAAAGGTGCCAAAGCCACAAGCGAGAATCTTATAGTGGATGCTGTATTTTTCAAGTATATAAAGAAATCCTGAAATTGATTGATGATTTTTTTATCCATCTTGATTATTTTAAATTATACAAAACACACATAAGAACTAAAAATGGGACACACTTTTTTACGAAACAACAAAGACAGGCTAATTCGTATAATCCAAAACACACTGGACAACTGACGTAAATTTTGAAATAACAGTCCACTCCTCGGTCCCATGAATGAAAAAAATCTTGATATTTTTAAAGAAAAGAAAAAGTATATTAAATTTATTTAGCTTTAGACAAAACAAAAAATCATCACCACGAACCTTAATTCTTATTAGCCCGTCAGTCTGGAACTCCCAATCAACGATATAATCATAGTTTGCTACTGATGCTGCCATTCTAACCACAAGCGTCACTTTTGGTCTCACTTCTCTAATCTGCCAACTCAAAACAACACAAACAATAAATCAAGAATATCCATAATCATTTAATAGTATCTTAGAATATTCACATGAGAAAGCACAGTATGGAAGTTAATTATTGTTACCTCCATGCCTGTAATTGGACACTCGGAGTGACGCCATGCTATATCACCGGCATAGCTCTCAAATATGCAAACCATGTTTGATCGGACATATGGACTTCCATCAGCAGCAGCAAAAACACCATCCATATAATGGGCATTCCGGGGACAATCATTAAGTGGGTCAAGTGGCATGGCCTGTAACCCGAACCCATATTCACCCGCATCCATATAAGTCTTGAAGTACCACGCATCCGTGGGATCCATATAAGGAACAAATAATTCTGAAGTTAACCCTTTGTACATCACGTTCCTCATCTCTCCACTATCCGGGTCCTGGACCTTGGCATTAGAAATGATCACCCCAGCTCTCGGGTCGGGTTTCAGGTGAAATTCCCAGTTTGCCCACTTCACCATGTGCTCATCTTCTACAGTAAAACTCGGCCCTTTTGCTTGCTCCAGAGAAATCGGGTTGATCAGTTTCATTTTTTGATTTGTATCTACAGAAGAGTAGCGATAATCTGTGTTGGCAGCTTTTGGTATTGGTATATTCTTGCCTTTGTCCGATATCTCCACCACTTCTTTAGTGTCCATATCAAGCAGTACAGTCAAACCTTCTATTGGTCTCATGTAGAAATTTGCAGTTCCTTCCATGGAGTAGCACTGTACTTTAATTAATCTCCTGTTCTCTTCACTCTTGCCGTACCAGCCTAAAGAGATAGGCAAGCAAGACAGGTCCTTAAGATCAACCCCGCGGGAAATGATCGTACGGTTGAAATTAGCATTAGCCAGTGGAGCCCATGTTGCTGAAGTCATGTCCTCCACTGTCATCGTCGGATAACCTGAAAGCGGATTGGTTTCTTCTACTGTAACGTCGCCGGTTTTTATATCCACCGTGAGCATGTGTGACTGGCCATTCACACGTGCCACGACGGCAGCCTTTCTTGGCAACATGGGGTCTCCTTTTTTCCATTTGAGAACAAGGTGTTTCTCCGGCTCGTCCAAGACTACAGAGTGAAGAGAGAAGGGAGATGATTTGAAGAGGTCATGTGATTTCAGGATGGTACGGACTCTGTTAAATTCTTGAATGGTTAAGGGGTCTAAAGGGTGTCTGGGGAGGTCCGATTCATGGCGGTGGCCAGTGGGTTTTGGGGGTTGCTTGAGGAGGTTGTAGCGATTTCGGGAAGCAGTGCACCGAGGCGAGTTGGTGGCGGCGCAGTCGAGGGTGATTGGTGGTGGTGGTGGAGGAGAATAAGGGAGATGAATCCAAGTGAAGATTAAGAGAAGAGAAGCACTTAGAAAGATAAAGAGGAAGCGGACGAGGTTTCTTGATTCCATCACTTCAAAAAAGAGTGTTTAATTCAAGAATCTTGCTCTGCTATAGCTTGTTACTTCGTGTACGTGTGTTAAATATAAAGAGTTGTGGACAAAGAACAAGACGAGTCACTGAAAAATATCACTCTGGTGCAAGGTGTAGCCTACTATTATTTTATTTTTTATGCAGTAAATTTTATTTTATTAATAATTATCGTTGAATATATAATTTTATACTCTATCATCCAAGAATAATCAGTATAAAATAAAAATAAACTAAATAAAATAAAATAAATATATTTATATTGAGTATATATATAAATCTAGTTGTAAGATTTAAAATAAAAAAATGTTAAATCATATAATATATATAGTATAGACAAGATTTTCACTAAATAAAAATTAAAATTACCTTAAAATTTATAGTTATGAATAAAAGGGAATTTTTTAAAAAATAAAATAAAAATTTCTTAAAAAATATGGTTATTTATATATTTTGTTAAAAAATATGGTTATTTATATAGTATTATCTCTTTTCTAATATAGTCCCAAACAATCAAGTGAGCTCACAAAAATCCCTCAATTTTAATTTCAGTAACAACGATATCCCTGTAGATTATTTCTGATTAAATAAGTACTGATGTTTCTCAAAAAAAAAAGTACCGATGTGGCAAACATGAGATGCTGAAGTGGCAAAATAAATTAATATTATTTGTTAAGCAACTCACTAATCAACAAAAAAATTATTTAGCTAAAATTTCAGTTTATTAATTTAATTATAAACATAATCAATACTCTAAAAAATAAACTTGTGTCATTCTCACTGGATTTTTCTTATTCACATTGATCTTAAGCTCAAGCTCACTGATTCAACTCAAATCCATCACCAACTCCATCGCCGATTCAACTCTCTTCTCTTTCTTCTCTATTCCCATCACCAGCTTCGCCCTCTTGAACAACACATCTCCTCTCTCTTGCTCGCTCAACGACTTCACTGTCAGTGGAGACAGAGCCATGTGGGGAGGAGAGGGAGGTAATGTTAGCCTAGATGGAAGCAATATTAGAAGAGATGGAGTGGCAGGATGACTTCATGAGGATGATGGAATCACCGGAGTCGATGAAGTCCCTGTACCGGTTGCCAACCAATTGGCGGAGCTCCTCCTTATTGTCCTCGATCTATTTTCTGGTGAAGCGTTCGACATTCCGTATTTCAAAAATGGTTTGGTATGGAAGAGGGTCTCAGCGTCTCTGAATCCTCCATCGCTTAGAGTGGCAGAGCGGTTGTCGAAGGATACTCTTATGATAAAAATGGTTTGATTTTCTTATGGTGTGTTGTGTTCTGTTCTGGGGGATCAAATTAAAAGAAAATAAAAGAAAAGAAAAGCTGAGAAGCAACTGCTCTCAATCAGTTGTTGAAACGTAATTGTTGTATTTTAGACAAAGAATAAAGAAAAAAATTGATGAGATTTGAGGTGAGGAAATGTATGATACAGTTGGTGAGCATGGTAGCAAAGGATGGTTAGTTGATAATATAGAAAAAAGAAGAGTAACAGGTAGTAAAATTTTTATGTGTGTTTCACCTCTTTGTTGTTCTTAATTTTATTGGTTGCTGATTTATTTACCTTTTGTTGTTTGATTTGTGATGTTGTTTTCTCTTCTTGTGCTTGGCCATGGATTCAATTTTTGTGGGGGTTCTATGTTCATGCTTGTTTTATTCATCTTGTTCATGTTGTTCTACCTACAAAGAATTTTTACAGATGAACCTATAGGCCAAAGTTGAAAGGTTTTTTCTCAAATTGGTGGTGGTGGTGTTAGGTTTGTTACAAGGCGAATCTGGTGGTGGTGGTCAATGACATGGGTGGGTGTGAAAGGGAAGGTATGGGTGAAAGGAAGATGAAGTTTTTGAGGGTTGGATGCTTTTTTTTTTCTCTTAAAAATTATAATTTACTAAATTTAGGGGGCTGGATGATTTTTTTTTTTTTAGAAGGAGAGAGATGGTTGCCAACGTGGTAACATGCAGGGTCCATGTGGCTTAAAGTTGCTTTTTGAAATTTATTTTGGCACTTCACCATTTCATGTTTGTCACGTTAGCTTTTCGGTATTTATTTCATCGGAAATCGTTTACAGGGATATTATTGTTATTTAAATTAAAATTGAAGAATTTTTGTGAGCCCAATTGATTATTTGGGACTATATTAAAAAATAGATAATATTATAGGGACTTTAAATGTAAATAACTAAAAAAATAAAATAAAATCGAAACAAATTACCGACCCATCCGCAATTTATTAAAAAATGAACGTGATGTGAGAGAGTGTATTTAAAAAAAAAAAACACAAAGATAGACACGCACTCCATTGAAACTCAAAATACCCTTATCTTTCTAATTAAAAAAAATAAAACAAAAATTTATTTTAAATTAAGAAGCAATAATTTTCTTGAACATTTCAATTTCATTCTGAAGATTAATATCACAATAGTACTTTATGGAGAGGGGGAAGAGATGGGTCTCGGTTACAAGCTGGCCGCATGAATGTAACAAATTTCTTTATTTAGAGACATCATATTTTACTACAGTTGCTAAAAAGATTAATGAGCAATTGAGCATACAAAAATTAGTTGCTAAAAATAAATTATTTTTTTCTTATATAAAAAATCTCTAACCATTTTTAGCTACCATTATATAATTTTCTCCTATGATATAACATAGTGATGTGTCACTTGTTATTTGTCAATTACGAAGACTTTCACATTATAGAAATTTTGATCATTGACAGTGAAAGGATGCATGTATTAGCCTCAATCATATATGGGATCAAATATCAATGCTATATGTTGGAAGGTTGACTTTTTTTTTTTTTGGAAAAGTTGGAAGGTTGACTCACTCTAATAATGTAGTGTCCTCCTAGACATTTTGATTCTCCCCTCCTCGGCTAAAAAAAATATATAATTATATATGATTAAATTTTTTTTCATTAAATTTCCTAATCCATTCAAATTTTTATCATCAAATTGGAGTAAAATTAATCACAAAAATAATTTCATTAGTTATTACTAAATTTTTATACTTTTATATTTTTTTAATTTTTTTAAATATATGTTAAATTATGTGTTATAAATTTTAAAATTTTTAAAATATTTAAAAATATTTTATTAATAATAAAGCATTGAATTTCATACTTATTTCAACTATTTATTTTATTAAAATTATTCTAATAATTTTATAAATTTTAAATTTTAGTTAAAATTATTTAGATATTTCGTGTTATGATTTATTTTGCAAGTTTAATAAAAGTTAAGGTTTTATATACAATTATTCAAATTCAATCAGTACTTGCAAGTCTTATGTGTCAGAAAATAGGCCCCACTAACGGATACATCAGCTATCCGTTAAAAAAGTTTTAACTGATGATTAGTTTTGCAAACTTTTAAAACGTTATAAGTAAAATTGACAGTAAAATTAAATTATGGTATTATTTGTAAGTGGTATAAAAAGTTAGGATTTTTTATAAAATTTTTCCTTAAAAAATATATATTTATATATCAATAGTATATTGTTAAGTTTTTGTTTTTCCATTGAATTTATTAATTTGTTCAAGTTTCCATTAACATAATAACTAATATACAAATAAGTTTACGTTGTACAAGTTTTTTTCCATTTAATTTCATAATTTGTTTAAGATTTTTTTTAACAACTAGTCTAAATGGCTGAAAATAAAAAAGTAAGAGTTAAAAATTAAAATTGAACCCTACTTTCAACCAAATACTTTAATTTAATGATGAGATATTTTATTATATGTTTTAAGCGGGTTAGGTAGATTATTCAAGATTTCATTTGATTTACTAAATCCGTTTAAATTTCCATTATTGTAATCCATATATAAATCTGTCAATAACCATTAATTGAAGCTTTCACAGTAAAGGATCTGATTTTATTTTCGAATTCATCAGAACTTGACTAATTGTTGAGTTTTTTTTTTTTTTTGATTCCCTACTTAATTTCCTAATATAACAAAACCAATATTATAATTTCAGATTCTGATATAGGGCATGCTCGCATCTCTAGTTCATTAAAGAGAGTGTATATATATATATATATATATATATATATAATTCAATAATTTAGTCAAGTTAATTCAACTTGCTTTTGAATCTTGTCGATATTTTAATTCCCATGTGGCCAGGTCCATGCCATTTCTAGTTGGTTGACCTAGAGTGCAACCTCTCTACATCATGACCATAACCATTATATATATGCAAACTTTTGGTTCATAGCATCTACAACCATTGATCAAGATGAGGCAGCCGGCCAGCAAATGAGTAGGTCATTTTGAGTCATTGGTGCAGCCCCAAGAATTGGATTGCTCTCAAAAAAGTTCACAGGCTTCAGTTCAAAGCTTGATGAAACTATTGGCATTAGAGGGAAATCCTCCTGGCAAGGGATGTGGTGAAATCCCAGTGTGTACCACAACACAATATCCTTATTTTCGATGTCGCGATTCCTGATGTTTTTCAGGGGAAAACAATTGACTGACGCTAAAAAAGCGTACAAAATTGGCAAGAAGCCTTAACAGAATTATTAGAGTTGTATAAGCTTAAATTCTGTATTCTAACTTTTAAAAAGATAATAATATTCAAAATCTACTACTAAATCTGTTTTAGAAAAATTAATGACATGTTGCAAATTTATATATATATGTTGCATAGAAAAATGCAGGTTTTGGAATCTATACCTTTGAGACCAGACATCAAGAGTGTCATCTCCCTTGCTTTGATACACAAGAAGTCCACCAGCCCATTGTTCATCCCGGTTGTAGAGGGAAACCCATATCTAATAAACATCAAAAAATCAGAATAACAAACTTCAAAACCTTATAGATGATCAATAGGGCAATACATCAGGAATAAAATCCTGATAGGCTTAACCCTTTAAAAGAAGAAAAACTTCTAGCAACATCAATGGTCCGGTGCATTTATCAAAAAACCTCAATCGATATACTCCTCTGTATTATGGGCCAAAACAAAATAGAAAAGAATAAAAATATAAATTTTAAAAAAAAAAATTTGTGGACCACTAACAACATTCATTATTGTCCTTCAAGTATATTAAACTCAAAGATTAAATCTGTAAAGTATATATATATATCACTCACCAAATAGTTGAATTGTAACACTTTAATTGTATGCAAGAATATCTATTGAAAAAGGATAATGTCTCTTGTCGCGAATCGCGACAGAAGCAGAAAAATTACGGGATAAAAATTTCAAAATTACCATTCCAATTAATGACCCCTTGTATCGGGGGCATAAAAAAAATATAAAAAAAATTATTTTTATAAAGACTAAACAAGTAATTTTTCAAAGACTAAACAACTAATTTATCTATTTTATCGAGGATCACCACATCATCATCTGCCACATGCATCATTGTCCATTGAAAAAATATGAAAGTACCTGATTATTTGTGAAAGCACTTCTTAGTTGTGGAGGATCAAGGTGATCAAGCAAACTAGCTGCAGTACCACCAGGAACAACTTTGTACCCTGATGGGTTCCCCAACCTAGACCTCTTTGAAGGATTGATTACATGAAATTCTGAAGGATCATATAGCTTAAGCTTGATTCTTGCATCTTCCTCTTTTTTAGCTGTCTTTCGCTTAACTTTTAGGTAGCTTTTCCTTGGTGATTCACCAGGCAAAATCTCTTCCTTGATTAAATGAACCTCAACCAATGAGTTATTAGTGTCATCAATGTCCATGTCAAGATGGAAGTTGATGAAATGATCATGAACTACACCAATAACGTTTTCTGAGATTAAAGGACTTGACATCTCTTCTTGGTTGGACATTTGATA
>CATIWM010256107.1:0-15390 GCA_949671775.1 Mallotus repandus
ACTAAAAGAAGTTGGTATTCTGTATCCAGAACTCTTGGTTGTGGTGCTAGCTTGTATTAGAGAATCGAGTTACCACCACTTTTGATTTATCCCAGTTATTACCCTGGGTGGCGACTCCTCATCTCCACGCCATGTCTTTGTGACAGTGGTTAGTGTGTTCCCTAGAGCCCTGAGATCAAACAGTGTCGTGGTTGCAATAAACTTGGGCGCGCGCTAAACCCCGCCGTCTACAGTATTGCTTTACATGATTTGAGATATTTGGAGGCCTCACCAAGGCCTATTAACTTGATTCAATTGTTGAATTAATTAAACAAAGCAAGATGGGAACACATTTTCATAAAGTCCACATGTATCTTTTAGGCTTCTCAAATTACCTTTTTATTTTTTGGGCTATTTAGGTCTGAATTTATATTGGGCCATTTCTTTAAAGATAGAATATCCATTATATATGATTATATTATATTTATAAGGCTTAGTTCCAAATAAACAATGGGCCAACATTCTAGGCTCTAAATTTCGACTTTAATGGGCAGCCTGCACACCAACTAATTTTCAGCCCATATCTTCCTCAATACTACTTCAAATCAGATGATTCATAATTCCATTTAAAGCTAACATCTGGAGAAATAAATTTTATGTTTTGAGCAACAATCAATTCATATGTTTTCAAGTCTTAAAAGGAGTTACAAACAGCAGTAAGAAATGTTAATAATAGCTTAGTAACAAAAAAATGTTAATTATAGCTTATTAATGTCTCCTTAATTTAATCAGTCTAAATTTATGTATGTAGTTTTATTTTCTAAGCCTATATAAAGGCTTTACTCATTATAACTTGAGGCATCTATGAGAAATAAAATATCAAATTTATTATATTTTTGCTTTGGTTCTTAAAAGAACTAATTTCAGACTTATCAATCAATTCGATTGTGGCGTCTAACTTGACTTATCTTCCTTTACATTTTTTTTGTAAAGAGAGTAGCATCTATTTCATTTGTTTTCTTATTCTTCGTTCTTAGTTTGCTAATCAACGGGTCAAGAGTGGAAATCAATTATTTACATTCTGTTTAGAAATGATCTTGTTGTTGCTAAATATTTGGTATTAGGTCTCTTTATTATATTATTGGGGTTCATATCATTAAAGGAGGAGAGGTAGATGTAACATTTAAATTAAATCCATGCATAAGTATTTTGAGAGGATGAACTAAATGTTTGAGCAAATTAGAGAAAAGTTAGAGAAGCAATTTTCCCCTCTCCTCAAAATGATTTATCCTCAAATCAACTTCTACATCATCAAATTCAAAAGGAGAAAGGTCAGTGACATTAAATGTTGCACTCACATTATATTCACCTGGAAAATATAGCTTTTAAGCATTATCATTAACATGCTCCAACACTTGGAAAGGTCCATCTCCTCTAGGCTGCAATTTAGATTTCCTTTATATAGGAAACCTCTCTTTCCTTAAATGTACCCAAACCTAATCACCTTGTTTAAAGATAACATGCTTACGCCCCTTATTGGCTTGGATAGTATATTGTTTAGTCTTTTTCTCAATGTTCAGCCGAGCCTTCTCATTGAGTTGTTTGACTATTTCAGCCTTCTTTTTCCCACCTAAATTTACTTTATCCTGCATAGGCAAAGGAAGTAAATACAAAGGAGACAAAGGGTTAAAGCCACAAATAAGTTCAAAAGGTGAATAACCAGTTGTATTATGAACAACCCTATTGTATGCAAATTCCACAAAAGGTAAACACTCTTCTCAAGTTTTCAAATTCTTACAAATTATTGCACGCAATATAGTGCCAAGAGTTTGATTTACTACCTCTGTTTGCGGATGGAAAGTTGTAGAAAACAACAATTTAGTTCCAAGTTTACCCCATAATGTCCTCCAAAATTGGCTTTAAAACTTGGCATCTCTGTTTACACTTAAGGAAAGAGAGGTTTCCTGTACAAAGGAAATCTAAATTGTAGCCTAGAGGAGATGGACCTTTCCAAGTGTTGGAGCATGTTAATGATAATGCTTACAAGCTAGATTTGCCAGGTGAATATAATATGAGTACAACATTTAATGTCACTAACCTTTCTCCTTTTGAATTTCATGACACCAGAGTTGATTTGAGGGTAAATCATTTTGAGGAGAAGGGAAACTTGCTTCTCCAACTTTTCTCCAATTTGCTCAAACATCAAGTTCATCCTCTCAAAATACTTGTGAATGGATTTAATTGAAAAGTTACATCTACCTCTCCTCCGTTACTGATATGAACCCTAATGATATAACAAAGAGACCCAGTACCAAATATTTAGCAACAGCAGGATCATTTCTAAACAGATTGTAAATTGATTTCCACTCTTGGCCCGTTGATTAGCAACCAAGAACCAAGAATAAGAAAAAAATTGAAATAGATGCCACTCCCTTTACAAAAAAAAGTAGAGGAAGATAAGTCAAGTTAGATGCCACAATCAAAATGATTGACAAGTCTGAAATTAGTTATTTTAAGAACCAAAGCAAAAGCTTAATAAAAGTGATATTTTATTTCTCATCGATGCCTCAAGTTACAATAAGTAAAGCCTTTATATAGTCTTAGAAAACATAACTACATACATAAATTTAGACTCATTAAATTAAGGAGACATTAATAAGTTATAATTAACATTTGTTATTACTAAGCTATTATTAACATTTCTTATTACTGCTGTTTGTTACTCATTTTAAGCTTTAAAAACATCCAAATTGATTTCTACTCAAAACATAAAATTTGTTTCTCAATATGTTAGCTTTAAATGAAATCTTGAATCATATGATTTGGAGTAGTATTGAGGAATATATGGGCTGAAAACTAGTTGGTGTGTAGGCTGCCCATTAAAGCTAAAAATTTAGAGCCTAAAATGTTGGCGCATTGTTTATTTGGATCTAAGCCTTATAAATATAATATAATCATATATAATGGCTATTATATCTTTAAAGAAATAGCCCAATATAAATTTAGACCTAAATAGCCCGAAACTAAAAAGGTAAGTGAGAAGTCTAAAAGGTGCATGTGGACTTGATGAAAATGTTCTCCCATCTTGCTTTGTTTAATTAATCTAGCAATTGAATCAAGTTAATAGGCCTTGGTAAAGCCTACAAATATCTTAAATCATGTGAACATCATAAATCAGCCCATTAATAGTTTCTTTAGCTTTCTTTGTTCTTGATCTTGTCATTGGCCTACCAATATTGTGCAAGACATCTAATCCTTTGTGATTTAAATCAATCCCATGTTGATCTCTATCACAAGTTGCCTGTGAAATTGATTTTGCAATGTAGCTTGGTTTGCAAGTTATGGTACTCACTTATCACACACCCTAATTTCATAATTGCCCACCTTAAAAAAAAAACCCTCTCCTCCTCAAATCCTAACACTAATTGCTATTTTCTGTGTAAATTTTTTGAACAATATTCCTTGCATTTTGGCGATCAAGATTTTGAGAAGTACATGCAATTGCCAGCCCCCCCCCCCTCCATTTTGCTAATACCTTGATGTTCGGGGGTTCATGCAATGGGGTAATCAATTTCCTACGCATTAATTTTTTATGTTTGAAGTATAATTACAATGTCGTTCTTTACAACCCTTCTCTAAGAAAAATTAATATTACTTCCCAACCCTGGTGTTTAGGTTACTTTTTATCCACCAAAATTTATTGGCTTTGGTTATGATTCAAGATCCCATGATTACAAAGTGTTAAGAATCCCGATCGTACCTTTTAAGACTAACTTTAGGGCTGAGCTTTACTCGCTTAATTCTAATTCTTAGAAAGACATCACTCAAATTGTGTCTAGGTACTTTGTTAATCAATTTGCTACTAGAGTTGTTATTATTGGTTCATTGCATTGGATAGCTACCAAGAGTGATAAATTTAGGAATTTAATCATGGTGTTTGATGTGAATGATGAGATTTTTCATAAAATTTGATTGCCCGAATGCTTAGTAGAAGTTGCCCCATCATTAATAAGGAATTAGGAAATATTCTCTGTATCTATTAGTTGTATAGTATATTACCTTGTATAGGAAAATATTGGGAGATTTTCTTTCTTGTATATGCATGATTTTATGTCTAATTAGTTCCTTGATTTAGGGTGATTTTGGTGCTGTAATTTTGTATATATGTAAGACTCCTTCATGAATAGAGAATAGACTTTTCTCTTCCAAAAGATTGATAAAACTCTGAAATATTTTCTCATGGTATCAAATCCATGAGTGTGAATGTGAGTGGTGAGAAAAAGGAGGTCAATGATGCCTTAACTAGAGTGACGATGTCTCCATACTTTCTTTCGACAAATGATAATCCAGGATACATTATTACATAGGTACAACTGAAAGGAGAGAATTATAATGAATGGGCAAGGGTGATAAGAATAGCACTTCGAGTCAAGAAGAAATATAGGTTCATTGATGGTTTCAGTAAAGCAACCTTCAGAAGATTCATCAAAACTAGAAAACTGGTTAACTATTAACTCTATGTTGGTGTTATGAATCTTGAACATGATAGAATCAACTTTGCGATTAACCATCACATACATAGAGGTCGTAAAGGATCTTTGGGATGACATTAAGGAAAGATTCTCTATGGGGAATGGACCATGAATTCACCTACTCAAAACAGAGTTCGTGCAAAAAATAAGGAATGACCATAGTAAATTATTATGGAAAATTGAAGATGACATGGGAAGAGTTGGGAAACTATGAGTAGAATCTAGTATGCAGATGTGGAGGATGCAAATGCAATAGTGATGCAGAATTCGACAATAAATATGAAAAAGAAAGGCTGCATCAATTCTTGATGGGATTTAATGATTCAATTTATGGAACAGTGCGCTCCAATATCTTAAGTGTCGAACCATTGCCAAGCCAGAATCGAGCATATGCCATGATAGTCCAAGAAGAACGAGTTTGTAATATAACTCGTGGGAAGGAATAATGAAGTGAGCACATGGCCTTTGCTATCTAAACAGGATCGATTCCAAAAGGACAAATTAAAAATAAAGATAAGTCCATGGTATGCGCAAATTGTAACAGGTTAGGGCACTATACTGAATCATGTTTTTAGCTGATTGGTTATCCAGATTGGTGGGGTAAAAGGCTAAAATGTAATGGACATGGAGGTGGAGGAATGAAACAGCCTGTTGTCTCAAGAGGTAGAGGATGAGGTGGACCAATTTGAGCTAATGCAATAATTGTGACATCACAAGAGAGTAAGACAACTGAAGTAGAGAAAAGAGAATTAAACGGACTGAGTAGCGAGCAATGGAGCATTTTGCTTAATATTTTGAATGCTCAGAAAGATGGAAATTAAGGAAGATTGAATGGTATGTATGACACCAAGGAATAGATAATTGACACTAGAGTTTCCCATCATGTGGCAGGAAGTCTCGAATCAATGAGCGATGTGAAGAGTGCACATCATGTCTCGATTAGATTGCCAGATGGGAAGGAACTCATGGCGGAAAAAGGAGGAACTGTGATGTTAAATAAACATCTAAAATTAAATGATGTTTTATATTTTTTTTTATTTGAAGTATAACTTGCTTTCAGCATCACAACTCATTGATGACATAGATTCTGCAATTTTATTCATCAAAAAAATTTGTGTAATGCAGGACCTCAATTCGAGGATGTTGACTGGTACAGGTGAGAGGCACGAAGGGCTCTATTACTTTAAGGGAATGGAAGGTATAAAGTGTGATAAAGAGTTGAAGATGGTGCGAAAAGATATGATTGAAGTTTGGCATAAAGGGTTGGGTCATCCTTTTGATAAGATTGTTAGTTTGTTACCATTTGTTGATGCTAGTAGTGATAAATGTGGTAGTTATGAAGCTTTTATTTGAGCAAAACAAAGTAGAGGAGAGTTTATATCCAGTAGTAATAAGGCATTTGGTGTTTTCGAAATGATTCATTGTGATTTGTGGGGACCTTATAAAACTCCATCTTTGTGTGGTGCACATTATTTTTTGATAATAGTTTATGATTATTTAAGAAGTGCGTGGGTTTATTTATTATAAAATTAATATGAAGTGGGACAAACTCTTTATAATTTCTTTGCATTAATACAAAGACAATTTTATAGAAATGTGAAAATAGTGCATAATGACAATGGGACTGAATTTACTTGTTTGCATGATTACTTTATGAGGAATGGAATAATACATCAAACTTCCTGTGTTAGGACTCCTCAACAAAATGGAAGGGTGGAACGGAAACACACACTTAATATGGCACGAGCACTCCGTTTTCAGGCAAACTTGCCTATTAAATTCTAGGGAGAATGTGTGTTGTCAGCTGCATATTTAAGTAATATAACTCCATCTATGTTGTTAAAAGGAAAAATGCCTTATAAACTTTTGTATGGTCAAGCTCCCTCATATGAAAATATTCGAGTGTTTGGATGCTTAGCCTATGCTCACAACCAATGACATGAATGAGATAAATTTGCAAGCTGAAGTTGGAAATATGTGTTTTTTAGGTATCCTTTTGGAAAGAAAGGTTGGAGCATGTATGATGTGAAAACAAGAAAATTATTTCTCTCAAGAGATGTGGTTTTTGTAGAAAAACAATTTTCTTATATGCATAAAACCAGTGAAGAAAATGGGAAGACTGGTGATAATGCAGTTGAAGACTACTTGGCCGAAGAAGAATTGGAAGACTGTTGTAAAATATATGAACAAGAAAGAGGTGATGAGTAGAATCAGGATGTGATTGAGACAGATAATAATGCACAAGAAAATGACATTATTGAAGCGAGGGGGGGTGTGACAGAAGTTGAGCAAATTCAACAACCCGAAGAGTTACTTGGTCGGGGTCATAGGGAGAAACGTGAATCTGTTTCGCCGTATGACTTTGTCTTACACACTGTAAAATTAATAAGCCCTTCCGCAAACTCACTTGCTCATTAACATTCCTCAGGTAGTCCTTATCCTATTACACAATATGTGAACTGTGATAAATTCTATGTGCATCACCGTGCTTTCTTAGCAGTTGTTACTGTAGGTGTTGAACCTAAGTCTTTTGTTGAAGCTATGAAAGATAAACGATGGAGAGATGCTATGAAGATGGAAACATAAGTACGTATGATTTATTATTATTTAAATAATTACTTAAGAAATTAATTAAGTCCAAAATCTATTAAAATAATAATCGGAAGGGCTTAATTAAATTGGAACAAAGGAAATAAGGATTTTTAGTGAAAAGAAATTAAGGTTAGAAGGGTGTAATTGAAGATGGAAGCAAATATTAAGGATGTTTTTGCAAAAAAAGTGTTGAGGTGTAAAAAAGGATACATGCATGTTGACACATGTCACTTCCTAACAAAAAGAGATTTAATGATAGAAATATTTGATATAAGGTGGTGAGGTTTTATATTATATATATATATACACCTCATTTTATTCATTAAGACTTTGGTTGATATAAAAAAACATAGAAGAGTGAAAACTCTTCTCTGCTTGAGGAAGAGGAGTTCGTGAGAGGGGGAGAGAGATCAAATTGAGAGCTCAAGTTGCTTGAATGTTGATGGAGAAGGGTTTCATAAGCTTGATTCTTCTCTAGAGACAAGGAATCTAACTCAAATCACCAAGGAAGTAGAAGATCAAGTGAGCAAATCAGATTAGAGTTAAAAAAATAAAAAATAGAACAAGTGCTTGAGTTGGGTTGAGTTTCAGGTAGGATCAAGGAAGCATTGAGGTAAAAGTCTTTGAATAATTATAAGTTTATTGTAGATTGTAGATGAGACTAATTTATAGTTTCATGCATTGAAATCTAAGTAGAGAATTTTAACAATTTTTGAGATTTGTATATTGTAAATGATGAGTCGAGATAGAATTAAGAAAATCTTTATGATTGGTGATTAGGAGCTGTTTGTAGCCACAAATTAAAGTCCGTTAAAGCAGTGAGGGGATAATGAAGAAGACTAGCTTTGAAAGTGAGTGAATGACACACTCTTTCTCTCAAACTAATTCTGAGTTATTTTTCAGAATTCTTGTTGTTGCTGTGATTTAAACTCTTGTTTACTTCTTAAAATTTTTTATTCTGGAATTGCTACTTTTTGTGATGATTGGTCACTATGAACGAATTTTTGCACGAGTCTATTGTTCTTGTCTGCTATCCACTTTATATTGAATTTTGATTTTTGGGACAGCCATGAAAGTGTTATTAGCAACGTTGTTGTTGTCATTCAAATTGCTCCGGTTCAGAGTTTGAATATCTTCCCTTTGTCTTCTTAAAATTGGACGTTAAATAGCTTGATTCAGAATACCAATTTATGTTATTATTTTTGGGTTTAGCTGCACCCTTTTGCTATGTAAATATGCTCAACCAATCATTTTGAAACATAAAAAATTTACCCAATTCGTTGTCAATAAAATCGCTGCTGTGCATATTGAGTTTGCTGCTAAAATTTCATTCCTAAGCAGCCCCAAAAGTCACTTGATTCTGTGTTTATCCTTGAAAAATTTGTTATAAAATATTCCTTTGAAACTTGTTAAAAGGGTTGCTGTCATATATACTAAATTTCTGCATAATTGTAAATGCTTAAAGTGTAGAATTCTGTGTGTGTTAAAGTGCAGTATTCTGTGTGTTAAAGTGCAGAATTTTGTGTGAAATAAGTGCATAACTCTGTGTGTATTAAAGTGCAGAATTTTGTATGAAATAAGTGCAGAATTTTGTGCATTAAAGTGCAGAATTTTGTGTGAAATAAGTGCAAAATTATGTGTGATTTAAGTGCAGATTCCTATGTGTTTAAGTGCAGAATTCTGTGGTTTTCAAATGCAGAATTTTGTGAGTAGAAGGTGCAGAATTTTACTGCTTAAACAATTTATTTACAATGCTTTGTAACTGAGCCAAGAAATGAAGGATTTAAAAACAAGTAGAAAAACATTGGGTTGATCGGTTGTTGAACTGCAAGTTTTGTAAGATAAAGTAATATTTTTCTGAAGCTTAAAATTTACTTTTAAGTTAAAGATAAATTGTTCTATTTTTAATTATAATTGGTTTGACCGTATCTTGGTATATTTTTACATGAAGAAACCGAACAAGTTTGAGGTTTGGGGTTGTGTTTTTGGTAACAACTTATTCATGACTAAGTGAAATTTAAGTTGATAAGAATTTTGCTGAATTTAAATTTTAAGTAATAAATATAATGTTGATAATAATTTATTCTTAAACAAATATGAAATATAAGTCATGAGTTAAAGTTTGAGAAAATAAAGTGCATTTTCTATTTAAGCTACATCTTATTTTATTTTAAATAAGGAATAAGTTGCAGCTAAGTTGCATATACATATGTATTTTATTAAAATATCAGTTAAGGGAAATATTTGAGAAAAATAATTCCGGTATATATCTAAATTAAGCATAAGTACTAACGCTAATATGTGAAAGATAAATAAATATTTGAGTACTCTTTAAATATTTTCTAGACCCCTTATTTAAAAATTAATTTGTTAATAATTAATTCCAAAATGCTAGTGTATTTGAAGTACGTATTTTGGGTATGCTGAGAAAGTTACCCTAATACAAAAAAGACAAATATCTAAAAGAATTAACTAACAGAATGCTCACTTCGGAGCTAATGTATTTTCAACTTTGAAATTTTTTTGAATGAGCAGTCAACAACACAATTGTATGAGTTTAATAGAGTGTATCTCTATTAATGGAATATGATATTTAATTCCAAATATTTTTATTTGTGACTGTTATGTCTAGTTTGTCATGGTGAAATGACGAGTATTGTCTGAAGTTTTAAAAAATAGTTTCTATTCAAGATTGTTATGATATGAGTCAATTATGTTGGCCAACTGATAATAACTGTCTCGGGGACAGCGCATAAATTCATTATACCTTTGGTGGCGAATTTATATGGTTACTAAGTATGCATACTGATAGTGCTCCGAGAAGGAGTTATATCTTATTTCGCTCCAAGAAGGAGATATATTTTATTTTGTTATGAGAAAGAGCTATTATTTTTCATTTGCTCTGAGAAGGAGCTATGTAAATATTTTACTCAGAGAGAGAGTTAACTATAAATTGTATTTTCAAAATACAATATATTTATTAAGGTGTCATGTCTTGTATGCGATGTACAAGTTGACAATTAAATTTAGATAGACAAGACATGAGTATTTGAGCTCTAATGCTCATAATATTTTTATTTTGTGGAATATGCTCAAAGTCATAGCTTGTGAAAAGATGCTCAGAATTAAATTATGTGAAATCTTGAGAAAAATACATAAATAATCATTTTCAATATCTACTGATCAATTAAGTGTTGTTTAATACGTTAAACCGTCCTTTGAGTTACGAATTAAAATTTATGTGCAATTATTCTACTATTATTATTTATGTGTTCATGATCTGTTCCATGTTCAATATCCTCGTTATATTTCTTGTTACTCATTGGGTAATTTCCTTACGAAATTACTCACACTCGCTTTCTTGTATATTTTTCAGTTTAGGTTATGTATATTAGTTGTGTAGCTAGAGATTTCAAATGGCAGTAGAGTAGACCACCATGACTTACGAGGTTTCTGAGATAGAGACGAGGGTGAAGTATGTTATATGTCATGACATAGATACTGAGTTTGCTATTAGGCTTACTGTAGAGCCGATTGGAGTAGATGTGCGTATTTCAACTATTAGAGAGGAGTATATGGATTATGTGTGTACTATCATCCGAGTCATTTATGACACTAGCACTGGAGTTCAGGTCTCTCTGGCCTGGATATGAGATAGACATAAGGAGATCCACTTTTGTCTTTTTGCTATTGGCCTAGCTTGTTTCCCCTTTAGACTGATTGATGTATTTCTTTTTGCTTATTTTATGGAAAGGGGTTGAGTCTTGCTATGGCCTAGATTGTGCTAGAGGATGAAGCACATTTAGCACGCTCGGTGGGAGGTGCTTTCGAGAGAGGGTTATCGAAATACTTATATGTATTTCATTTGATTTGTATTTTATATAACTCATACTCATATATTGTATTTAAGTATGCTAATGTTTAAGGTGATAGGACAACTTACCTACCATGTATATATTTGTTAAGTTAAGATATCAAATACTGCTTGCCATCGTTAAAAAAAAATCACAAAAGTTTGTTATTATATATATATTAAATTATGTTACTTGCAAATATAAGAGATATCATATGGAGTGTTTATTGAGAGTTGATGTGCAGGTAGCACTACTCTCTTATGGTGTTGCCATTGATAATGAGATATTATCTGGTAATACTGGAGGGAAAGGGTGCTACATATATACATACATATGTGAACGGATATTGGGGATCAAGAAATGATGATGAGGTTAGCCAAGAAAAGGATAGAAGACGAGTAAAATGAGAAAATATGAGAGAGCTTTTGCTGGGAAACTTCCAACGGGCTTGTGCTGAAGAAACTCACGTAACATATCCATGCATGAACTCCCTTACATCCCTCTGTGGAATTAGTCAAGTTTTTCTCTTGGTTGACAACGTATTTACCTGGGCTTTCTCTTTTCTTTTATTAGAAAGTGTTTTAATGGGTTTTTCTTTTCATCCTTATTCAAATGACATTTTATGCTCGACTATAATATATGTAAATGTGTTAAATTAGTTGTTGAATTTTTTTTTATCATTTTTATGATCTCATCTTAATTGAACTAGATTCATTATAGTCTGATGAACTTTGAGTATCGTAGTTTAAACTTTTAAAAAAAATGTTTTTTTCCCTGGTTTCTTTATCCACATTGCCAACCATTTTCATAATTTTTTACTATTATTTCATTAAAAAATTTAGTTATTAATATCCGGTCTATAAAATAAGTGATGCATTGTTGAATAATTAAACTTGTTTCATATATGTGGTTTTAATTAAAAGAAGAAAAGTTGTAGGTAAAATTAAAAGAGGTATGATAATTGGTGTTAGATTTAATGTGTGTAGTTTTAAATATTTTATATTAATTTATTTATAAGAATATTTTGTGGTTTGTATTAGTTTGGGATTAGTATAAATACCCCCTCTTTCATGCATCGTAATCATCAAACAAGCAATTCAAATATTAAAGCTTGAGTTATAAGAGTTATAGTATCTTTAAGAGTGAGTTATAAGAGTTGTAGTGTATTTAAGAGAGTTTGAATAAAGATTGTTTGAGTGTTTAGTGTTTAACAAAGTGGTATCAGAGCTAAATATTGGCATATAGTATACCAAATTGAAGCTCCTGGAAAGAAGAATCCAACGCCGTCAAAATCACCCTGATCAAAGGTCTGATGCGCTGCCAGAAGATTGATGCCAGAAACCCAATCAACTCACTGAGTTAAAGCTGAGTCAAGCCGAGTCTGAAGCTGAGCCGAGTCGAGCCATGAAGTCGAGTGGAGCCGACTCCAATCAAGTCATTGATCGAGTCGTCAAGTCATTTGACTGAGCTTCTTAGCCGTTGACTGTGCCATTTGACCAAGCTGTCAAGCTGTTTGACCGAGCCATTGACCGAGGTGCTGAGCCGTTGACCAAAAGTTGACTTTTTGACCAGAGTCCATCTTAAGGTTTTTCGGCATTTCGGATCCATTCGTGAAGTCAGATCTTACAAATTCTTTCCAGACTAACCAATATGAAAAATAGTGTGGCCTACTTCCAAGTTCCAACACTCAACAACAATAATTACGTTAATTAGAGTATCAAAATGAAGGCTCTCCTTGGTGCACATAATATTTGGGATATCATAGAGAAAGGCTATAGTGAACCACAAAATGAGGCATCACTATCTCAGTCTGAGAAGGACAGTTTAAAAGATTCAATAAAGAAGGAAAATAAGGCTCTCTTTCTTATCTATCAAGCCCTAGATGATGACAGTTTTAAGAAAATTTCAGATACAACCTCAGCTAAACAAGCATGGGAGAAGCTGCAAACATCATATAAAAGAGAAGAAAAAGTGAAGAAGGTGCGTCTTCAAACTTTAAGAGGAGAGTTTGAATCTCTACACATGAAAGGAGGTAAGACCGTTTCTGATTATTTTTCCAAAGTTTTGGCTGTTTCTAATCAACTAAAAAGAAACGGTGAAAAATTAGAAGATGTGAGAATAATGGAAAAGATACTCCACTCATTAGACCCGAAGTTTGAGCATATTGTTGTAACTATAGAAGAGATGAAAGACTTAGAGGAAATGAAGATTGAGCAGCTTCTAGGCTCATTACAAGCCTATGAAGAGAAGCACAAGAAGCAGTAAGGACTCACTAAGCAACTCCTCAAACTACAACTCAAAGATTAACATCAAAGCCAATGCAATGAAAGAAATCAACATGGTCGAGCCAGAGGCAGAAGTCATGAATGAGGTGGAAGTCATGGTCGTGGATGAGGTTGGAGTTCTTACAATAACAACTTTAACAATTATGAGAAATGTGAAAGTTCTACAAGAAGTCATGGGGGAGGCATCCAAACTCAAGGCACAATAAATCCCAAGTTCAATGTTATAATTGTCAAAATTATAGGCATTATGCATCAGAATGTAGAGCTCCCAGCAGTAAGGTTGAAGAAAAGACCAATTATGTAGAAGCAAAGCTCGAGGAGAAGACAGTGCTACTATCCTACAGAACCAATGTTAAAGCTCAAGGAAGTACTTGGTATCTTGATACTGGTACAAGCAACCATATGTGTGGAAAAAGAAGTATGTTCGTGGAACTCAACGAATCAGTGGTTGGCAATGTTTCATTTGGTGATGATTCAGAAGTGTCAGTGAAAGGAAGATGTAACATCCTTATTCGTGCTAAAGATTGTAGTCATCAGTTAATTTCTGATGTCTATCATGTGCCTAATATGACATGCAACATTTTGAGTTTGGGTCAGCTTTTAGAAAAAGGCTATGATTTTTACATAAAAGATTATAGTCTTTTTATAATAGATTGCAAAAGAGACTTAATAGCCAAAGCAAAAATGTCAAAGAATAGACTATTTGCTTTCTATATTCAAAATGATGTTGCAAAGTGTTTGAAAGCTTGTTACAAAGATGCATCATGGTTATGACATCTTCGATTTAGGCACCTCAACTTTGGAAGCCTGGAACAATTATCGAAGAAGAGAATGGTGAGAGGAATACCTTGCATCAACCATCCATATCAGTTTTGTGAAGGGCGTTTACTTAGAAAGCAGTTCAGAAATAGCTTTCCCAAGGAATCATACTCAAGAGCCAAGAAGCCATTAGAGCTCATTCATACTGATGTGTGTGGGCCAATTAGTCCAAGCTCTCTTGGTAAAAATAACTATTTCCTTCTTTTTATTGATGACTTTTCAAAAAAAAGTTGGGTATATTTCTTAAAGCATAAATCAGAAATCTTTGAAGCATTCAAGACATTTAAAGTTACTGCGGAGAATGAGAGTGGCCGGAAGATTAAAGCATTGAGATCAGATCGAGGAGGAGAATTCACTTCAAAAGAATTTCAAGAGTTATATGCAACAAGTGGAATTCGGCATTTTCTCACTGTTTTGAGATCTCCATAACAAACTGGTGTTGCAGAAAGAAAAAATAGAACCATCCTCTATATGGCACGAAGCATGCTGAAAAGCAAACATTTGCCGAAAGAATTTTGGGCTGAAGTAGTGGTTACCGTAGTCTAACTGTCCAACCGATCTCCAACAAGAAGTGTTTGGGGAAAGACACCGCAAGAATCCTGGAGTTGAAGAAAGCCCGGAATTTCTCATCTCAGAGTATTTGGAAGTGTAGCCCATATTCATGTACCAGATGAAAGAAGAACCAAGCTTGATGACAAAAGTGAAAGATACATCTTCATTGACTATTCACTCATTCAAAAGGGTGCAAACTACACGATCCAAACATGAAGAAATTTATGATCGGCTGAGATGTGATGTTTAATGAAGAAGGTGAATGAGACTTTAACTCTTTCACAAATGAATTCAACTTCTTTCGTAAATTTGATGAAGTGGAGCAAACATCAGTCGATCAACCAGGTGAACATCAGCAAGAGCACGCAACACCACCTACCTCACCAATGCAAAGTGATAAAGGAAACTCACCACCATCTTTTCTGATTGAAAGAAATGAAGAACGCACAAGAAGTCTTGAAGATCTCTATGAGGTGACTGATCGACTTGAAAATCTCACTCTTTTTTATCTTTTTGCTGATTGTGAACCAGTGAACTTCCAAGAAGCTGCGCAGGATGAAAAATAGATAAATGCAATGGATGATGAAATCAAAGCCATTGAAAAGAATGACACATGGGAACTCGCTGCTCTTTCGAAAGGACACAAGCCAATTGGTGTCAAATGGGTCTACAAAACAACGAAGAATGCTAAAGGAGAGGTCGAAAAACACAAAGCAAGGCTAGTTGCCAAAGGCTACAGTCAAAAAGCTGGAATTGACTATGATGAGGTATTTGCTC